>JAAIXI010000230.1:6632812-6745479 GCA_013403645.1 Heliconius nattereri
ACCAACCTCAAAAAAGAGGATGTTCTCATTTTCAACCAACTTCAAAAAAGGGAGATTCTCAATTCGCCCGAATACTTTTTATGTATGTTCTTGTCAATACGAGTATACCAAAATGTAACTTTGCACAAAAATAATACCTAATTAAATAAAGTTTTACATAGGACAACCACAACCACTCGTTGACAACCACTACCACCACCATCACCACTCGTTTAAGAAGCATCATTTTAAGATCTACCCATCACCTAAAATCGTAAAATAAATTAATTTTTAACAAAAACAAAAATCGACTTCTAACAACGAACTAAAAAGTGAAAAATAATTTGACAAAGATTTTATAATTTTGAAGATGTCTATTGGTACATATCTGTACGTTAATTTAACAAACTAAATAAATAGAACTAGTTCAAGGAACTCAATAATATAAAACATGTTTGGCACTAACACATCTTATGAATGGAATTTCCCCATTCTCAGGATGAAGGCGAACTTACGCCGAGATGAAAATACGGTGGTTTTGTGCCTCGCCGCGCCGTGCCGCCACCAAATTACAACTTCCTAACTTTTGTAACTCAAACGAAAATTCGAGAACGGTCTTTCTATCTAATGCTCTTATAAATCTATATCACTTTTGTTTCTACTAATGATCCTCTTTGGCCTCACAATTATATATTTTACTTATGGAGAAGAAAATTTGGAAATTGGTCATCGATGGTCGTAGCGTTGTGCTGCATATAACCTCCATTTTTAGCTATTTCAGCGAAGTCTGAAGAACATATTGTTCTCTTATAATAATTATATTGGTATGATTCGTAAAAACGCCTCGGCAATAGCTACTCTGTATTTTTAATTGAATTGCTCTCAGGATAAGTTGTTATAACAAAATAAAAAAACCATAAAAATAATTCAATCACACAAAATGACACTTTAAGCTCCTAATAAACCATTATTTTTCTTTTTCAAAATATAAAATTATGAAGAAAGAATAATAAAGAATCTATTAAGAATATTATTATATCCTTTTTATTACATTATAATCTAATATACAGATTTTATTGCAACTTATTCGTATATAATAGATTATGCAAAGTAAATAATTATAAAACCGTAACAGCACACTTCTATTATGGATTCATTATGGCGTATTACCCTGGGGCTACGAAGGAACTGGCATCATGAGCTGCCGGAAGCATCTATCGATCTGCCGTATAATTATTCTAGAAAAATCGTTTTTACATTCTTAATAGGTTGAAATAAGTACCTCTAATTACTTATACAGGAAGCTAAAAAGCTATTAATCTCTCAAATTTCAGTATCTATAGAAAATTTAAAAAATGCAATATTTTTTTAATTCAATCGATTAGGTAAAATAAATCTTGTTATCCTACACACAGCTTAATCTTTATATTTGAAGCGACATTCATTTGAAAGCATGAAACCAATTTCTTTTTATTTTGCTAGTTTATTGACTCCCCGTATGTTTACATTGATTTACTCTTTTGTACGAAAAAAGTAAGTGGACCTAAAGTTGAAACTTTGTAACTAGCACTGACTCTAACAGGGTCATGTTTTACAGCAGAAATATTCATATGTATATATAAATAAACGATCGTATGCAGTTGCCCAATTTAGCGAGGTCGAAATAAAAATATTTTTTTCAGCTAAACTTAAACTATCGAATGTCATCGAATCGATAATGATTAGTCGCATTTTGAAATACTGTCGTTATTTTCTTCTTATTCTACCAAAAATGAAATAAAATATAATATATTGAATTAATGAAATAATTAAATAGTAGGTATAGTATGAAGTCATATCACATCAATACTTCTATTCGTCTTGATCTCAAGTTTTATTTCTATTTGCCTCGTAATCAGAGCGAGGAAATGAGGATCTAGAAATAGAATCCAGCTTGCAGTAGATATTAATGCCATTTACTTTTAAGAAGATTATTGATAGTTTTATTGTTAAAAATATATATTTACATTGCACACAAATTCGATTAATTCGCGATGAAATTCGAATAAGTGCATTGTGTGTTGAGTGGCGAAACTAAACGCCGCGATTTGCCTCTACGCGAAGAAATGAAAATATTATATATTTCGTTTCCTTGATTATCAGTCGAATCTGCGCCACTGCGAACACAGATACCTACCTATACCAATATGAAATAATAAATAATGAATAAACACTTTTCACCGCTGCTTTTTCAATATGCACATACAATCTAATTGATGGTCGACAATTAAGTTAATTGATGCGCAGTGACTCTGGCAATATACCGAGTTATAAATTTCACCGTTGTTGTGACTTTAAATATTGTCTATTCGTAACGAACTATTATGAATGCATAATGAGGCTATTTAACATTTTATTATACCGCATGTTACTCACATATGTTATATTATATTTAATGGAATTATCGAATTCAATAATATATTAAAGGTATATAATTATATTTAACATATGCTTAGCTATATATATACACTTCTTTGGCCACTTTGGACAAGACGGGTTGAGAGGATGCTTCTTACGCGGTATATGCCTTCTGATAGATGCAATTCCTTGTGCTGGTTAGCGAGAGGATGATGTTCAGAAACTAACTGAAAAAAAAATAGAATAAACATAATGCTTTACTGGTTAAAAAGAAAGAAATCTCAGTTCTTCGACATTCTAACATTAAATGTAATTATATAAGAACTTTGTATGTACCTATAACAGTATAATATAAGAAAAGGAGGGAATATGATAATAATAGAAGCCGTCGTAGCACAGCGAATAAGCGTCCGACTGTTACACGGTCGTGGGTCCTACTCGGTAAATATTTATTTTATATTCGTTACCAAGTCCATGTGCACAAAGCGCGGCGTTAACTTCCACCACTCAACATATAATGTCTCGAAAAGTGATTAATGGCCGGAGACTAAGAAACCTCTGCGTATCCTTCTATGGGAAAAAAGCGTGAAGCTGTTATAATAAATACCTATACATAGAGTATGATTTAGAACAAATTACCTATATCCTTTTAGTTCGTGAAAGCAATAAAATTGTCGAGAACTAGTTTTCCCCAGACCACTAAAATATAAGGTGCAATAATGTAAGTGTCCGTGTAAGGAAGATTGCTTCTCCAATAGTATATTACGACAACATTCATTCATAGTAAACAAAATATTAATAGTTTTCCTAATGTGGAAAACATAATGCCTTAAACGGTATTTTTTAAATGACTTATTTGTGCTGTAATTTCCTTATACGTCATTTTTTTATATATTTAGAAATAATATAGGAGAAATAATTAATTATATAATTACTTCAAATCTTAGTTTATAAGGCCCTTGTAAACATTTAATTTGTTGAAGATTGACTGTTCATCCAAAGGAACTATTGGGCAAAGTAACAAAATAGCACAGCAGGTGCTGTTATAACTTATAAGTATGAAATTTACCAAAAATGGTTGTTAAATATATTTTGTATCTTTATATATCCCAAATGACCAAAATGAAAGAAAAATCACGAAATAAAAACAAAACAATCGTAATTGAATATCCAATAAACGATATCCCACTTGACACAGTTCGAGGATTTTATTTTTTTCATTTTAACAATTTGACGACTGTCTGTCACTGTGGTGTTCTTTTAACACGCTTTTATTAGCATCCGTATATATCCGATTTTAAAACGTCGGATTAATTTGAAAATTTGCATACTTATCAAAGGCTGATGATAATACAATAATAAGAAAAAAAACCGACAGAGGGTTCCGTATTAATTTTCGCATTATTGTTTCGGTCAACTGGAATGAATAGTGTCAATAACTTAAAAAATATGAAAGACGAATCAATTAACGTATTAAACATCAAAAACGTTCAATATGGTTGGACTCTACAACGCCATATAGAAATAAATACATTTCGTCGGCTGCTCAGTTGAGTAGAAATACAAAAAATTAAAGTTCAAAATAAATAATAAATAGGTTACTTTTCATTTATTTATCCAAACAGACTACTTATTTTTAAAATCCACCCCGCTAATAAGTTAAGGCTACCACTGTACCTACTGTATTTAATATTTTTTCACCCATATGCATCCACGAAACATAGCTGTGCTCAAAAACCGCCGTCGTAGCGGCTACGAGGAATATGTCTGCGGACGACAGTTTATGTTTACGTAGGTACTTATGCTCTTACGAATTACTTAGTCAACGGAACTTATTCGGATCATAAACTTTTAGAGATAATGTTTTTTTTTTAAATTAATTGGAATGACATAAATGACATAAATATGCATATATGTACATATGCTATATGTACGCATACACATATATTTAATAATATAAATCCCAATTAAGGATAAAAATTTCTTTATTCATCACCTGTAAAAATAGCTCCTGCCATCTACCATTTAGTCTAGAAAATCAAGAGGACCTAAAAAATCTTTTTCCTGTTCATTCTTGGCCAGTTATTTAACAAGAGCAGCCTACCAAATTTTGATATTGAACATAAATGAACTAGAAATAAATTTCTGTTAAAACATTTATGAACAACTATAAATAATACTTTATTCATAAAATATTAAGCATAAGGTATATTACATATTAAATTTATTTATAGTTCAACTTTAAAATATCCTCGTAAATGCACAATGTACGTACGTACCTCTGCACAGAATTTCGCGGTAGATTTGAATTTAGAACAAAGTATTAACACCTAGGGAAATGCATTTAAGTTACTAACAGTGCGGCGGAGCCACACAAGCTTACGCGTGGCAAATATATATCCGCTTATACACTAAATACCTAAATTTATATATCTAGCTCTTAAAACTTAGACGCCGTCCTGGCGGAGTGTGACAGCGCCTGACTAAAACTCAATGGTTATGGGTTGATATCCACTCGAAGGATGATTGTCATTTTTCTCCTCCGGCAGGACAAAGAGAGGCGTCGAGGCTCGTTCCAATACATTCCGTCTCGAATTCGGAAGGAAAGTAAAGAATGTGAAGCTGAAAAAAACTATTGAAGCCTAACTTTATGTGTAAAGAATTAAAAAAAACATACTGTTGAATGGAAGCGTACGCAAAGGGACTCTATGAATCTGGTGCCAAGACACTCCGTTCCCACTAAAACACTTTCGTTCCCTACTTTCCACCGAATTCTGGAATCATTGCGTGTTGAGTGGCGTACCTCAATGCCGCGCTTTGTCTCGTTACCAAAGCGATAAAAATAAAAATATTAAATATTTCATTTCCTCGAGTGGGATCGAATCAACAAAACAAGGCTTCATTTGTTGTTGTACAACAAATGAAGCCTTGTTTTGTTGAAATGAAACGGAACCAAATAAGTTATACTAACAAAAGATATCGTATGAATTTATACCAACCTACTACTGCATGTATATAGATTGAATTCAATTAAAATCGTATTGACTAGTGAATATCAGTAATAGCATTAAATTACAAATGCAAAATTATTATATAAATGCTGTTATTTTTCACTACATTTTGCAATTGATATAATGTACGAATACTCGTACATACATTATATGTATTAATACTAATGATCAATAATTGTTACTTCTCTGGGGTCCTTTAACATCATGTACATTCTGCCAGCTAATGTTTATAGATTGTACCATTGATTTTGAAAAGAGCAACTGTTGAGTTTCTTGCCGGCTCTTATCAGCAGAACTGCCTTTCGAACCGGTGGTAGCTTTTTGTTCATATGTTCATTCGACGATTCAAAAGTGCTTATAATAATGCCCTATTTGAATAAAGAATATTTTGAATTTGAATTTGAATTTGTAAAACTATTACTTTAATTATGTCAGGGTGTAAGTATTTACTTTTATTTGGTTTATTTTTAATTGTATACAGAAGTATATTAACCTACCTCCTATATATTAAATTGTATCACTGCACTTCCTAAAACGAAACTCTTAGTAGTAAGTTCTTTTTACGATTATTACACATTTTAAATTAAACTATTTTTTTTTTTATTACTATTTTAATTTATAATTTTTTTACAAGCAAAATCAAATAAAATCTCAAAAGATTTAGATGACATCTTATTAAGTGCATAATACATAGATAACTCTACTAAAATTATTACATTACATATTAAGTATATTTAAATATTATTTAATAAATATTGGATAGTTGAAGCGGACGAAGCCGCACGGGAGCCGCTAGTCGTAAATAAATATCTATCGAAAGCCAACGACGCCGGCACTTTGTAACTTGTAACTTCTCGCAGACGAGAGAGAAAATAATTAATTAATTATTTATGTACCGAACTTAATCTCTTTTAATTTTACGCAAGCTTCAATGAAAATGGCTGTAATAATTTAAAGTACACCTCCGTCTAATGCAACTGAATGTTTTATGTCATCTATAAAGTAAAACGACTAACAAAGGCAAGAGACTGGAACGCACTAAATCGATGCACTCAGCCATTACTACACGCTGTTGTTTTCACTCGTTTGAAGTTTTGCATTCCGTTCTAAAAAAATTTGTGAATAGACATTTAAAAGTCAAAGCAAAATTTTAAACTATACCTACCTACGAGTACGTTGCACTGTTAAATGTAATAAAGCCAGCCGTGGTTCATGTTACTTACAGGTATTTTAAGTATTTATCCAAGGTGCAAACGCATTGATAAAATTGAATAAAACAATATATTTTTATAAATAAAACTATTTTTTGGTGTAGTTAGTTTAGTTTATATACAGTGAACTTTAATGAAAAAATATTTTTTATTTATTTAGGCCAAAAACACTATACAAATACCTACTTATAAATTAATTTACGGCAAGCTCGTCATTACTTCAATTTAATAAGACATAATATTTATTTAAAAACAAAGAAAATAACAATTTCATGACACCTAACAAAGAGACGAAAATAACATACATTTAGGTACTCAAATATAAAGTGAATGTACAATTACTCACCATCGAAAATTGATTAAAATCGCTCTTAATCTAATTATATGTAATCGCAACGTAATTGCGAGCTGCTAATAGGCGCGCACATACTGGTACGTTTCTGTCAAAGCCTAATGTTTACGTAGATTACGTTCACTCGCCAACTGGTGCCTAATAGTGTTCTCAGATTCCTAAATTATACAAAGACATGCACTGACCCATCGAGCGCTAGCTACGATATACCATTCTCACGAACGGCTTTCCTATCTATATATTCTATACTATATACGAGAATAGGTACAAGATACAAAGGTATTGGTATGTATCATTATTCTGAACTAAATAGCACGAAAAGTTACGAATATGTTCCAAGCAGCAATACAGATTTTTTAACTACTCATTTCATTTTTAGTCACTTTCTGTGGGTAATATTGTTTATTGTATCGGAAAGTGAGAATTTGTAAGTATTTTTAAAAAAATCCCGCTCACAGCAGGGTAGAAAGTGGAAATCTAGTGTTAACTCCGTTCTTCAGTTTCTGCCGAATTCTGGAACAGAACTCAACGCCGCGCTTTACGTCGACACCAGGGCGAAGAAATGGCAATATAAACGTAATTAAATATTTCACTTCCTCGAGTGGGAATCGAACCCGTAGCCATCGCGTTACAGTCACACCCCGTGCCGCTGCACCACGACGGTGTGACTATTTGGGTTTGTTATTATTGTTCTTTTTTTTTAAGCGTCAGATCGACATCGATCGACGATGGATGGTGTGGATATAATTATTGTTAAAGTCTAGGACAATATTAAATAGTACATAAACGAACACGAAGGTTGTCTATTCGAATAAAAAATTAAAACCATAACCATCCACAGCCGAATGCGTATTTTATATATATACCAAAACATCTATCTATATATATAAAAGGACTTATCCTCACTGACTGAGGTAAGACGCACGCACAGCCGTAGCCGCTGATAGTAGAAAAGTGAAATTTGAACAGATGTTTGCTTTCATAATCTGGACATCCACTAAGAAGGGATTTTGAGAAATTTTAACCCTAAAGAGGTGAAATAGGGGTTGAATGTTTGTATGGAAAGAAAATTAAATCGGCACCGGTTCTTATAAAATTTTAGATTCAGACTCTTTAAAATATTTAATTGAACACGTGTTTCACGTTTTTTTGGAATTTACCCCCTAAGGGTGCCAATAAGGGGTTGAAAAAAATATTTCATTGGACACATGTTTCGTGGTTTACTTTAATTCATTCTCTAGGGGTGCAAATAAGCAGGCGAAGCTGCGCGCGTCCGCTAGTAAAATATATGTACGTGGCTGTAGCAAGAGCTCACGCTGAAATATCAACTATAACATAATATGTACTTACGAAAATGAAATGAAAATTGTAACCTAAGTGAAACTCAGTGGGTAATTGAAGGTAAATAGTCGCACTGCCCTATACGTATCCACGTTAAGCGAACATTTCGCAAAATGTATCAATTAGTTCAACCGTTACATTGCTTTAATAGCTTGCAATTTCAAAGCAATAGTAGATATATTCTGCGATATGAATATTTATTAACATAAATTTCTGTCAAATCTATCCATTATTGAAGTGAGCGGTTACTGATTAAATATAAATAACTTGATATTATGTTTCATTAAATTACATAGTGTATGTAGAGTGATAAGTTTATAATATGTTTCAGGTCATTGTAAAGTATAATTAATAGTATATAGTCAAAAATAATTAATTAAGACTAATTATTATATTATTATCTGTAGGTATAGTTTTTGGGATATTATGTAATAGATATATTGCTGCCGATAGTAAAAATAACGGCGTCGTATGAGGCAATAGCTATATATCGTAACAACAAATATATCTGATACCGACACTATTATACGATTAAAAAATTGAACATCGTATAATAATCCAGTTAAATGCGAATCGCACTCGCCTACAGAGGCTTTCGTACGAATTTCAGAATTGCAGATAAGTCAACGGGAATTATAAAATTTTACAGACTTTTGCGGGCATATGCACTCATTTTGTATGAAATGACCTACAAGTTGTAAAGTAAGTAATTACAAGTGTGGTGCTAGGTTGTAATGAATATTTTCTATAAACTCCCTATATATTTTTTCTTTTCCAATTTTTCTTTTATCTGTCTTGACAGACAGACCGACATACAACAAAACGATCCTACAAAAGGTCCGTTTTTTTCTTTCGAGGAACCCTAATAGAAAGCTAGTGATAAAAGATAGACCATCTTCAATATATGGTATCTATTAATATGTGTCGGATTTCATTGACTCTAGCTTTCTATTCAAGAACCATCTATCTACTCTAGAAACATTTATATATCAAAGGGAAGTATCATGAGTATAAGCTTATTATGCATTTCACTCAAAATATTTCATGAAATTCTAAATGGAATTAAATTGTATAATTCTAATTGAAATTTAAATAATTAAATAGTTAAAAATAAAATAAAAATTGTGCGTCATTGTAATTATTTGTTATGATTTTCTCATATAAAATCCTCGGCTTCTAAAGAACTCGGTCCTTTGGAAGGGTTGCTTTGGGGAAACAGGACAAACATATAGAGGCTCCTGAGAGCATAAAAAAATATAATAAGCCGAGATTCACCTTTGAGTAACCTCAGGTAATTGCTCAGATACGGTCCATAGACCAGGTGTAATTATGGAAAATATTAAAAACTAAAATAGTATTAGTCTGGATGGACGATATATTGGGCTATTGAATGAGACCAACTGACGTCCGCCTCTTTAATTCAACTTATCATAATCTTAACTTAAACCACGAAAACGATTTTGTTCATATAAAATTTAGTTTGAAACTTTCATTAAATTCTACTATAATTCCATTTTTTATATAATGGTATACTATTAGTATTAGTATACGAACTCAAATCTCACTAGACTAGACATTTTATGGTGTCTTTAAAAGTAAGACTGAAAAAAAATATCAATAAAATACGACTTAAAATACTATTTAGTAGTGATGTTTTGATAAAATTTATCGTGAAAGAGTCCAAGTTGAACGGCAAGACAGCCTGGCAAGTTAAGTAACGTTTTCCTAGGAAATACTAAATAAATATACCATGTACTCAAAGTACTGACTTCGTGCGGATTTCCTGTTTACTTTTTCCATTCACTCAAAGTTTGTAGCACTAATGTAAATTGAAATTATGTTAGGAATAACTCTCATCTTTTGGTTTTCAGAACTTCTTGTAATCACTTGAGGAATAAAGATTGTATGCTGAATTTAGAAGACAATATAATAAAACATATGATGAGTTCACTTGCCCATTACAATTTTTACACTCCAATGTGGGCAAATAACAATATGAAAATCAGAAAATCAAACGTCCTGTTCATTAACTTTATGCTAGCACCTCCAAGTAGGTATATTGTTTTAAAGAACCAGGGGGAAAAAAATATAATAGACATATATGACTAGAAGTTTAAAATAATATCATAGTGTTATTATTATATAATTATAATTATAAAATGAACTAGAATACTTTTCCACTCAATCACTGTTGTTTTTTTACACTGCAACCACTGCGTCGTGTTCGTACGGCACGCTCCATCATGAGCCTAGTTAACACAAATGACGATCATTAGCAAAGTTTCAACATCACACAAAGACGCCACAGTACAAATTACGTTTAACAAGCTCTAATTGGCAATAGTCACCGCATAGTTCGCTTTAACGCTTAATGCTTACCTAGATTACGCTCTCGATTCCTAATTCTGTTCTGTTCTTCTCAAACTACCTACCTGCTACATTTTTCTAACATAAATAATATGGATGCCTATCGTGACGCAGGAGCACAGCCTGCGACTGTAAGCGCGACAGGTGATGGGTTCTATTTCCATTGGAGGATGTGAAATATTTAATATTTTCGTTTCTTCGCTCTGGTAACTGTTCGTCTTCCCCCACTCACGGAAAATGGGGAATGGAAGTGTGTTAATGGAAACGGAGTGTCTTAACACTAGGTTCCACGTATGCAGAAGCCTACCCTGCTATTTGCGGGAGAAGCGTGCAGCTACAATTAAAAATGCTTTTTAAAAATGCGTAATTTAAAAATGCTTCGCTCTCTACATTTGTTTACTATTTTTGGATCAATCTTGATATTGCAATATGGCTGATGCAGGATGATTCGATACTGTACCGAAAATCAAAAATTTGTATGATAAACACAAATATTCCATCATCCATGACACTTTTGAGAGTTGTTAAGTTGAAGTTTTATTAAAGTTTTATTAAATAGCTCCCCTAAAAAATATTTTCTGTATAAAAATATACTACTTTTACTTTGTATGGTTTTCTATTGTGCTCTTTAAAGTTCAAAATTATAATAACTCAATTGGCGTTGTTGTAGTTCATATTTACGCTTATAATATAAGTTGATTAACAAGCGTGTTTTTGTTTTGGTATCTCATAATGTGTTTTTTATAGTTACCAAAAGTTGTATTGCAACGTTCATTCTCACTGTCCGCCAAATCCTGGCGGTGTTGAATGTTGACTGGCGGAACTCAACACCGCGCTATACTTCATTACTAAAGCGAGGAAATGAAAATATTCAATATTTCATCTCCTCGAATGGGAATCGAACCGCACGCTGTATACAATATAATATTTTAATATATTTTGCAGTACAGGCATATTTGTTTATATTTTTTACAGTATATCCTATACTAACTTTACATATCTAATTTAAGTTTAGTTACTATAAATTCTATCCATCTATTATAACCAGAAACATACCAAAACGTAATTGAGTATGAAGCGACCCTTGCCACGAAGATGATGGTATACAAATGAACACTATATCTTGATTCTCCCCAAAATTCGTTGGAGAATGTCACGACCCCCAGGCAGGCTACATACGATACCATCAAGCGGGAATTGCAGGTCCTCATAAATAAACAACTATATAGCCTGTCATACAAAAGTGATCAAAGACGATGTTTTGTTAAGAAAATGAAAAACAAATTGAACCGAAATGGGTAAAATTATTGTCGAAATGAATTCATTGTTTTCATATTTTAATTAATTTTAACAAAAAAATATTTTTCTTTTTATTGTACTAACTGGGTCATACACAAATCGCGACTTGAATGTGTACGAAAAAAAAAGTAAAATATTTGTTCAAAATCACTCTCGTTTAATTCTTATATGTCGGATTTAAAGGGCGTAATAGATATTAAAAATCAACGAGTAAAGAGTTCTATTCGAAATACTAAATTAAATAAATAGGTAAATCTAAAACAAATAAATAAACCAAACAATAAATGGAAACATAGTAAATTACAAGGAAAATAATAACAACATTATCTTATTCTTTAAATGATGGCTTGGAGCAGTGCCTGGGACTTGTGACCCCAGGAGTAGGCTTAAGGGATCCCTTTCCGATATATCAACACTCGCCTTTCACTGCTCCAGTCCAGTATAATTACNAGACCAGATCATTATTCGTTTTCGAGAAAGATATTCGATGCCCAATTTTTTTGATGACCACAGAAGGGACACAGTTCTACAGAAAAGTATAAAGTATTAGTGTACTGAGTAGCAAGCATATTAATCTATGTTTTCTTATCATTATTTGTTTGCTTATAATAGTTTCAGTTATTTTCTACATACCTCAAAGGAACTAAACTCAAAATCTTTATTTAAACAATGAATAAATTTACAAACAATGCTAACATACGTATAATGATACTGTAACAAATACTAGCCTCTAAATACTGCCTACAACAATAATAAAAAGTCTAAATCTAACTACAATATCTACTCAATAATGAATGGCCAACAATTATATCGAAAAAACTTGATAAAATTAATAAATAACATAAAATTGATAAAATATTCTTCGTCATTTTCAAAAAACTCTCTGTTTCTTAATCAGATCTTTAAGTAAGGGATCATGTCTCAAATTTGTATAAATAGAACAGATAGATGTTGTCTTAAGTTATAGGGACTGATAATCAACGAGTAGTAAAGAAGTGTGTAAATAAAGTTATATTTTTAATCCACCAAAATGGATTGGTTGAACTTTTGATCCATATTTACAACAGTAATTATCAGAGAATAATAATAATAATATAAACCCGCAGGGCAGCTTGTAGCAAGCTGTTGGGGAGTGGCGACCCCACGGACCTGAGTCTTCCGCAAGGGAATTGTAATCTATCCCCCGCCTCTAGCTTTCCTTTATTGGCCGGCAGAGTAAAGCGCAAGAGCTATACGCTCGAAAGGGTGGAAGAGCTCAATCTGCGTAATAACGGGGAAACCCACTCGAGAGCTCCTCGTGATAGTGAGCTCTGCTGCTGCTCCTCTCTACACCCTTACCCGACCACCTCGATGTCCTAACCCATCTAGTAGGAGGCGAGTCACCGTCCACCAGCCATTCAATTTGAGACTATTGTAAAGGCAGACGTCCGGTAGTCTCATCCAATACCCCAGTAGCCAGTCCATCCAAATTCTATTCCATAGTCCCAGTTTAGATTTCCATATTTTCCATAGTTCCTACCTAATAACCGGCGACCATGACTGGGGGGTGGCCCAGCGATGGATCCCGGCTGATGCGTCACGGTAAAATATTTGCAAATTCTCTTAGGGGCCTCTATGTGTTGGACCTGTCAACGCAAGCCTTCCACCGGGTTCTTTTGAACCCGTGAATCTTAAAAGAGAAACGTAGTAATAATATTTATTAAATTAATATTTCATACAAAACAATAGCAACTTTAATTGGTAATAACTCCAGTAGTATTAACTGTGTTGCAGTTATTAGCTCCCGCCTTGCAGCCGGTGATGAATCAGAAGCAAATATGTAAATCATCAGCTGGTGATGATGATTAATGTTTTGTTGTATACATATCATGGTACGATATTAGTTAATAATAGCATCTTTTTTAACTCTACTTACTACTACTACTTATGTGGCTGGAACAATGTAAAAAAAGCTAGCTAAGCTAAGATTTCGTTATTTAAGCTAACAACTTACAATACTTGACACTTGTAATATGCTATATGTTTAGTATAATCTGAAACATTAGTCTACATTTAATTTTTCAAGATATACGATATATTGATTTTATTTTAGTCATTATAAAATAGCAAAAAAGCTGTTAGTTTAGTTTTACAAGCGCAAGCATAAACAAATAAACAAAAATATGATTTTGACATTACAACATATATTTTTATTATTAATAGTATTTTATGTGGACATACATCTTTCCTGTGGATACCTAGAGTAACAGAAAATATGTCTACAGGAAAGATTTTCCAATCGAAAATCAGCAATGGTCTTTAGTTTTTAAGGATAGAGAAATGGTAAGTGAGATTGCAAAAATACTCCTATAAAGCCATTGTGCCTATATAATTACAAATATAAGTAGCCCATACTTACCAAAATACACTAAAAATAGGAAAGATTCAATGATCTTTTACAAAATGAACAAAATACACTATTCTTTTAATTGGAATATAAAAATACAATACACATACAATAGTCTTGCGTAATGGATGTAAGCAAATTATAGATGTCTAATATTACCAAATTAAAAGATATTACATTTATGGTAACTTTAGGAGACATTTTTTAAATGCTGATTGTTTGATCACAGAAAAGAGTCAGATACGTGTAACACCTTGTTTATTAGAAATTATAGTAAAAAGGCTGAAACACATTTTGAAAATTATCAATAAAAAATTAACTCAAGTATATTCTACGCTGAAAATATGTGTGATTTCGATGACACGGGAGTAATAACTTAAATTACAAATTTTTGAAACTATGAACTACGAATCTGAACAGTCCACAGAAGGGGACAAATGATGGAATTTGAATTTTTTTCTTTACATTATTTTTTAAATTTTGATGTGTAAACTAGCCACTTATCATAAGGGGGTAGGCATAGTCAAATTTAGAATTAAAAATCGTTCTATTTTCTTTTATTTATTATTGCTATTGTAACATACCATTCATATGAGTCTGACCCAACTATTAAATGTCTATTGTTGGAGGAAAAGACACTTGTTAATTTTATTTAAATCGAAGAAGATTTTGTATGATATTTGATAGATATTAAAATATTATTTTGAAAAAGTGATGACGCAATACCAAGAAGACGAAAATAATTATTAAAAATACTTAAGGCAGGAATGAGGCTACGTCGCTAGTTTGAAATATCATTCTGTTGAAGTAAAGAAATATCTTTGTGACAAATAGATGTGGTTTGCGTTATTTTACACCGAGCAAAAGTAATCGGTAGTTTTTATAGTTTTGTTTTTATACTGTCATAATTACTGTCTAGAAATGTAAGTAGGGAAATAAATTTGTAATTTTTATGTTTATAATATATATTTTTTATACTATATGACTCGAACACTAAAGTAGCACTCCGTCCACTAACTTCAATTTCTTGAGTCTCTACCGCAAGAAGAGAAGTGTTGGTAAAAAACTTATTTTAATAGCGATTTCTGAAATCCGTGACAAGATTAAACATGGCCCCCCTACTACAAGTACCTACTTAAAACTGTAATTTATAGTATTTAAAACCTAACACCATAATAGAGGTCATGGTACAGTGGCACAAAGTGTGACTGTATTCGATTCTCACTTGAGGAAAGGAAATATTTAATATTTCCATTTTCTTCGCTATGATATCGAAGCAAAGCGTAGCGTTGAGACCCGCCCAATGCCTACAGAATTCAGCGGGAAATGAGGAATGGAGTGTCTTAACACTAGGCTTTCTCAGCTTACCCTGCTGTGTGAGGAATACAGCGTAACGCTAAAAAACCAATGTACTAAAATTTATTTTGATAAAGTAAGTTATTGTTATTTCTACATCAAACATGAGTATTAAATATGATTGTCATTATAATTAAAACAATTTCCCATCTATGTTCTAAAGGAGATTGTGATTGAATATGTTTTTGTTATAATAACTGTTATAAATAGGAATTGCTCATGAATTTGACCGCAGTTGGCTCCTACGCTTGCATATATGAACAATTGATATCGTCGATTTACTTAATTGATGAGTATTTAACCGAGGCAATATATTGACAAAATAAATGCCCGTACTATTTGATACATGTATATATGTATATTTTTTATTTTCTATAATTGGAAAGAAGTTTATTTACGTGAGTAATTTTTCATCTAATTAATAGTAATAGATAGTTGAAAAGTACATATTTTTATACTATAATTAAAACCTGGGAATGTATTAATTTACCTGTAAATTGTAAAAAAATATTATTAAAATATTTAGTTTGTTGTGTGTTTAGCCACGCAGTTCAATGCTGCTGTATAGTTTTCAATAACTGTGTAGCTAGTTTAAAAAACGTTATATAGGTTAAACATTAAAAACGTAGTGTTGACTTTCACAATATGCTTAAACAAATAGAAGCAATAAGAGTACCTACATACATTTTGAAGAAAAAGGATATTTCTGCTTTCATAAATAATTATATGTAGTCTCATCTTATATATTAAGCTGAGTTAAATTAACAGCTTGGTGAAAACAGCGGTTTAACACCACCACGCCTCGACGCGACCGAATCGCATCTTTCAAACACAAAATCCTGTGCCGTCTATTGCTTTTACTTACACCGTTCTGCAAATATTAAGGGATAGATTCAATAATTTTTAAAGATAATTTATTCCTTATGGGTTTTTTTAAGTATAGGCAATAGGAACGTTACATGGATTTGAGAGTACCCAACTCATTTTAAACTAATATATAATTGTCTTTAACTTAAAGGAAAATTAAAATCTTTTTAAACAATATACTTTTTCACCTTTTCATCAAAATCACAACAGACAACTTTTTTACGTTTTATAAATATTAATTTTAATATATTGAAGCTGTTGAAATGGATTTCAATTTTTCTCAAAATAATATTTATATTTATTTAGACCAATTTAATATCTATATTAAATTGTTTTAGTTAAGTGTGACAATGTGGTCCTCACTTGGCAATACTCTCTTAATTAGTCAAAACTTAGGGAACGGCGAGACGTAACACTAGGTTCTCTTTGTATCCCTCGTAAAATACCCACCACAAGCATTCTCTGTGAAAACAACGTGAACTCATTAAAATAATAAAATACTATATTATAGTAATATCAGTGGTTTCACATTTATCTTTTTCATTTTGTTTTCGTTCAATTATTTTTCTAGCTTTTGTTTAATTCTTACTATAAATTTACTATTAATTAATAGTAGCTTCATTATGCAGTACTCTTCGTACTCTTGCTAATGCAAGAGAACGGTTATAAACACAACGGTGTCGATTCGATTTCCACTCGGGGGAATGAAATCTATACATTTAAGAAAATTGTAATTGACAGCTAAGAAAATCATACATGGAAGATATATAAGAACACCCAAATCAATGATTTGTCTGCTTATCCAGTTGTCCGTTTCTCTACAAAGTAACTGTTTCATTGAGTTAATAATATTATATGATGAGTTAATAATTTAATAATAATATTTAATATGCCTGCCATATCAAATATGCTTTGGCTATTGTTTTTTGACAGGCAGCCTTTCTTTGGCAGCATATTTGTAACTATATTGTATAAAAGGCGGTAGATATTTTTTTTGAACGTTATTTGCTATATTGGTCTTTATTTATTGGAAGCAGCGAAGGCAAGTGTTAGTTAACTCTTCAGCCTACTCCTGTGTCCCTGTGCGAGTCCCAGGCACTGCTCCAAACTCAACAGTACTAAAATAAATTATACGAACTGCAGTTTTCTTTACATCATTCAATACAGAAGATAACACTAGGTTCCCTCTGCCTACCCTGCTAAGTGCAGGAAATAGTATGAAGCTTTAAAAAACTAGAGCGTCGAAGTCCAAACTAGAGGGTCGAAGTCCAAAAATGGGTGGACATTCCAAAAAAAAAATTCGAATCTACGACCTTTGCCTTTATTTATTTATTTAATATAATATTAATTTACGAGACATAACTCATACATTATATAGTACATACAGTATGGCAAATTAGCGCTAGTTACAAGGTTTATCTCAAAGCAACATTTACCTTGATTAAGTTACGACAGTTGTTTCATTGTCATTGTCACTAATCTGACATCTCCATTAATTTAATAATGAAAGCTTATTAATTGAACTAAATAGGTGTTGTGATATAATTAATTCTAATAATATAGTGTTATTATATGGTATAATAATTCTTATTGAATAAAATATATAGTGTACTTATAAATTATTATAAGTTTTCTAACAATTTGAATAACAGGTCGCACAGTAGCGTCTTTTTAATTGAGATTTTAATATTTTGAAGATTTTTATCATATAAATTTTTGTCTCGGTAAGGCTGACACAAAAACAAATATTCTTCAAACAGTTCTTGAGGTACACATATTATTATGTGTACCTCATGAAGAAATGTGATTTGTTCAGTAAAAGTTTCTTAAAAATATAATATTTTAAATATATATAATATATTCTACGCCATCCTCTAGTTATTGCTTTCGTATCATATAGCAATCTGTCATCATTATAACATCTCCATCTATTACAGCGCTCGGTGCACACCGATAATTAAAAAACAACAACGAGAAATACTAGAAAAGTGGAATCTAAAAATATTAAATCAGTAAATACTAACTACAAAAAAATATTTCTTTTCGATAAATTTTTTGATAGAGGAACCAGGGAACCTATCGAAGACACTCCGCTCCGCTCCCATTAAGAAACTTCCGTTCTCAACTTTTCACCGAATTCTTCAGGCATTGTGTGTTGACGGGATTCAACGCCGCGCTTTGACTCGTTGCCAAAACGAGAAAATTAAAATTAAATATTTCATTCCCCGGAGTGGGAATCGAACCCAAAACCGTCGTGTTTACAGTCACACGTTGCACTTGCGCCAAGACGGCCTTAATTTTGAAAAACGAATTAAAATATTATTTTTGATATCTATCTGGCTGTATATTCTGTTTTGTTACGTTGAAATTTAACGTACTAATAGGCGGTATAATTACCCAGTTAAAAGCTACAGCACCTAACATCTGGTCTAACCACGAAGTATGGCTAAGTCCTGTAGAAACAGTATATTATACTAATAACAATTGAGTAGCTTAGACACTAGCATAGAATTAAATATTAATGAAATTAAGAAAAACACGATATTATTTTAATTTGTAGAGCAAGAATGAAAGCTAGATCAGCTATCATTTAGAATTATGTATCTATTATATTTTATTCATCAGTCAGAGATATTTTTAAGTGGTGGTAAAATCTTGCACATCGATATCTCAAATATTGGCTTTAAATTACGAATATTCGAGTTTTTGGAGCCTATTCAGTTAAGTAAATACAAAAAATCAGCTTCACGCTTTATTCCGCATACAGCAGGGTAGGCAAAAGGAACCTAGTGTTAAGACACCCCGTGGCCCAGCTTCCGCCGAATTCTGGAGGTATTACGTTGAGTGGCGGATTTCAACGCCGCGCTTTTGCCTCGATACCAGAGCGAAGAAATAGAAATACAATTTTAAATAAATATTTCATCTCCTCGAGTAATCGAACCCACAAGTCGTCGATTTTACAGAGACCCTTTGTGCCTCTGCGCCACGACTGGCCTTTTATATTTTATTTATATTTTATTCAATAATTTATATTTTATTTATTTCTACAATATTTCTAATGCATCGACTTCTTTGTTCTACCCATTGTCATAAGATCGATCACTTAAAAGGAAAATAGTACCACTACGTGCGGAGATCGATGAGATTTGTTTGATAAATTTTTCTAGCTCTGACTTTCAACGCTTATATCGCAAATCCAGATACAATCTAGTGCATTTTCTATGTGTTAGTATGAAAAGAAATGTTTTTATAAGACAGAAATGTATGAAATGTATGCAGGTACAAAATATACTTGCTTTTGCAAATTTTAAATATCATTCTTTAAACATGTTTGCATAAAACCGGCATCAATAAAAGTTTTCTCGTAAAACAAATCGACTCTCGACTGAAAATATTTTTACTTGTCCTGGATGTATTTTTTATTTGGTATGTTATAGTAAACGTGTGTACAACATTTCTTCAAGCTACAATATGCTATACAAATGTTTACTTTTTGATATATATGTAGGTACTTAGCCCTGAATTGTAGGCAAGTTAAATATAGAACATATTCGACTACTATAAATGAAGAATTTTTTATAGAAAATCTTTCCCGCTTTACATATCTAAATATAAACGTTATATAAACTCACTGAGGCCAATCACAACACTTACTTACATCAGATATTTGCGTCGGATATGTGTTAGACAGTTCTGCAAACTTGCTGCACTCAGAAACCGCGCGAACTTTCCATCTAAATCACGCTAGTTGAAGTTTCCTGCCTACATATTGCGGGTAAACATATTTAATTGAAATAATTTAAACAAGAACATGTAATTAGAATTTATATACCTAACATGTATTTGCTCCCAGAGACATATTCTTAGTATCTAAAATCTGTGATAATTAATAACAAGCGAATAGAACGAAAATTTATCAAAAGGTTGTAACCTCGTAGTTTAATTAAATTTTTAATTTATTGTAAACGCGGCGTGCGGCGCAAGCAAGGCGCTCTGTTCGCAAACTGCTCTTATCTTTATCTAATTTGAACTTGCACTGCAAAGTGGTTTAAATATTTCAACTTTTACGTTCTGTAACATTACGTTTGAAGTTTCGCATTAGTAATTAAATAGCAGTGAGTGGAAGTTTTACTTTCGAACTACTATTTAGATACACAAAGTACTTACAGTGTTCGAAATTTGTTGCACCTTTAACTGTTTTTAAAACAAATTCAAAAAAATACAAAAAGGCATGTATATACGTTTATCTATTTTTAATTAGTTACTATGTAAATTTAACATTTTTAAAGTGTTATTACGTAGTTTATTAGTTACTTTTGTCTTAAATACCACTAAGTTCTCATGAGAACGTATAGCTTAGTAGGAACGCTTGGACGGTTTCCAAGAGGCGTAGGTTCAAATCCCATTACGTTCAATTTTCTTATACATTTTCTAAATGTACTATATTATTGTTTGTTAAATAACATACTATATGTATATAATTATACAATTATTACTGAGGGTGTGGACGTGTCAACTAAGTTACTTTAAAAATAAGTAAATAATTGGCAACTATCAGCTACCTATACATAATGGACTACATAATTCAAAAGAAAACAAAAATCAACGAGCTTTACGTAAGAAGCTCAATGTTTCTTCATTAAAAGTTACTTAAAGAAACTTTATCGAACAACATCTTTTAGGCATCTTAAAAGGAAGTCAAGCAATAAATATCGAAATTATATTACACTAGTGGGCCCAGACGCGGCTACGCCCGCTTGAACTATACGATTATTTGTTAAATATATTTATGACATTATTTTCGGTTATCAATAGAATTTGTAAGAAAATATAAGCCTAAATAATTAAATTAAAAATTAAGTAAAAAAGAATAATAAGTGGAGATTTATTATTATAACATCGGTATAGATAATCGAACTGAGATAAATTAATAAGTAGTAGTAGTAGTAAGCAGCAAATAATTAAATAAAAATTAACAGTAATTCGAAAATATATAAAAATTTACAAAACCATCAAAGTCATCTGCCCGTTCGCGTCGGTCATACTATACCTGCCACTCGTAGGCTAGGTCATTCCGAATCACTGACATCTCCTTAATTATTTATTAAATTGTTATACAGTAAACCATCTTACGTATAATTTCCATCTAGATGAAATGCTAAAAGTGACTATTATATTTATTTTCATAAGGATGAATATCAAATTATAGAAATCATCTAATTTTTGTTAATGTATACAAATCTATATCTATAGTATATATCAACGCGGACTTTTTTAAACAATATTTAAGGGACAATATTTTTGGAGAATATTGTTTTTGTGTCTCATAAGGTTGAGTCGGCGCGCGCCATGTATGCGTTAAGCAAACTTATTTTGGGTGACGTTTTCTAACAACAAACTTTGCAAATCGTTGCTTAGCAACGGCGGTTGTTATAAACATGGCGGAATAAATTGCATGTCAAATTAATAAGTATTTTAATATATTGGTATATATCGAAAATATTACAAATATGAGAAAAAAAAGTATCCTATGTTCATCCCGAGACCCTCAAGTATCTCTATATGAGTATTTTATCACAATTAAATTAGCGGTTTGGCCCTGATTGCGTAAAAGACAGACAGACAGACAGAGTTACTTTCGAATTTATAATATAGGTATGGATTGCAGTGATTCGGTCCATATTCGCATTCAAATATCAAATTATTAAATAAGTAGATAGCTAAAGCAGCTCCGCTACATCCGTCTCCCTCAAAGCATGACAAGATTGATGACAGTTTGATAAAACGGAAGGATAACGTCGACATTGAGTGAATATAGCGAGGATGAACTTATGTTTTATAGTATTATAATACGCTTGTGGCTGTCGGAAGAACACTTACTCGTAAGTGTACAGCACACGCAGGGCCATGCCATTTAAATATTACGAGTTTTTGAGTTTCTTGCCATGCGTAGTACAGTGGAATAGGATCTGATTGCAACGCGAAGGTGGAGTCAGGTAATATTCCCATTACCATTCCCATGGAGTAATATATTTTTTGTAATTTCCCTGTTCTAAAAAGATAAAATGCGTCTGTGGTTTTCATCCATAAACAATGTCTCGAATATGGGCAAAAATTTCAAGTTTTACTCTCACTCCCCAGCTATATAATACTATTATTTACCTTACTTAGCTACGAGTATTTACTTTTTTTACTACTCACATCCTCCACATTTATCTTTCTGGATAAAATTATCAGTTTATTAGTTTCCTTGATCAATAAAAGAGAAGCCATAACTACAGCGGAAAAGAATAAAACTAAATTTTAGCAAAAATTAATGTACCTACCTACCTCTCTACCTAATTCTTTCCAAATTTTATAATTTCCCAATAAAACTTAATTCAATTTAAACAAATCCAATGATCTGCAAAACGTCGCCTAATGTGACTCCAGGGAGGCGGAGCGTGAGCTTTTTATCAACTGTTGTAAGAGGAAAGCCAAAACGAAAGTAGATGATACATGTACTATAAGCGGACCCATTACGCAATAGCTCCTTGTTTACCCATCGGCACTCCGTAAAACGCGAACATTTTGTTTACGGAGATTGTTTGTATCCTTCGAAGAACTTACGGAGCGTTAATAAAGGATGATGGTGTGTTGCGAACCGTATTTACGACGCCATAAGGCTCATAGCACGTAGGTACTCCATCGCTTCAAGAATAATGTCTTTGTTACGAAATAACCTATTGAAATAATGCGTTACGAAATACTCCATAAAAATGTATGGTCATCTACATTAAAATAATATGGAGATAGAAATTTCATATTTTTTAATTTGGCTCCTTCTTAAGTATACATTTGAATACATTTTGAAATAAGTGTTCGGTTTTTGTTAAATTACGACACTGCGGACGCTTGATCCGAAGGCGACGTACATGAGACTCTTTTGAATATAGTTTTAAAATTTGTATTTTTTTTCTATACTATGTATAGTAACTAAGTATTAGTAGTAACTAACATAATATAGAACCTATGACAATCTAAATACTCGCTCGTATTAAAATAAAATTTCCTCTCGAGCTCTATGTTGTTTCTCTTCATTTCAATTTAGTTATTCACAGAAAATTTACTAATTAGTCATTACTCGACTCCCGACAACTTTAGTTTATAAAATACTTACTAATTTAGTAGCTTCATTTTTTAATAAGCGTTTAACATCTCTTAAACTAAAATGCTACTAAAATTATATTTTTCACACTATATATTACGTATGTAAGTATTTCTTCAAATTATTTTATTATTTCAAAGTAAAATCGATAGTCGCTAAATTAAGATAGGTCTCATTATATTTTAATCATTTCGCTCTCACATTTCAGTTACATTTAGTCCTCGTTTCTTCGAATAAATAAACGTGAAAGGTTTGCTTATTCACCTTTAATTAAATTCATTAGAACAATATTTTAATGTTTAGCTTTAATCTGAGTAATTAATGAAATTGGCGGCAAAGTTTTCTTTTATGGGAAGACGAGCAAGGAGATATTAAATTCTATGAAGCGGCGCACCAATAAAATATCTTTTGCGAGTACGTGACCTGTTACTAGAAAGAAACTTTGATTTAAACGTAAAGTTTCTATCTATTGAACAAACTTGCCGTCGCATCGTGGGAACTTAACAGATGCAATGAAAGTGGGGGCAAGCTTGTATTAAAGCGTATCAAAAATATAATTGCCTAAGTGAAACGACTAAATTTAAATATTTTTATCACGGTGTGCCTATCTGTAATCCTCTTTCATATTATTAGCTCTGATTTCAGTTCAAATAGCAGAGCTTAGTAAAATTCCTTTAAAAGGCTTAAGCTGCGCTTTTCATGTAAGTATGCGAGTGATTATAAAATATGGCCATAAACACATAAAATAGACATCAATAAAAAAAGGAAGTCAGTGGTGACACGCGCATGGGACTGTAAGCTCAGGCTGTAACAGGTTGTGGGTTCGATTCCCACTCAAGGAAATGAAATATTTAGTATTTTCAATTCTTCGCTCTGGCTTCGAGGCACACCGCGGCGTAGAGTTCCTCCAGAACTCGGCGGAAAATAAAAAACGGAGTATCTCAACACCAGGTTTCCTCTGCATACATGGAAATCAAGGAACCATAGATCTGAGTAAGTATATGAGTTGAATTCAACTCGATATCTTAAAGCGTTTCTGAGATAATGGCTCTTGACAGACAACAAAGTGATCTTTTAAGAGTTCCTTCTTTCCTTAAGTATCGTTTAATATAGCCAAGTAAATCGAATCCATATTACATAAGCTCTTATTATCTTCCCCCTGGCATTAATCCCGGCTATTGCCAGGGTCTGCCATCCTACTCAACCTTCTCCACTTTGCACGGTCTTTTGCGTCCTCGGTGGTTAGACCATTGGCTCTCATGTCCTGCATCACGACATCCAACCAGCGCTTCCTTGGGCGTCCGGAAGGTCTCACTCCAGGAACTGATATATCAAGGCA
The DNA here is from genome assembly GCA_013403645.1 of Heliconius nattereri. Taxonomy (NCBI): domain Eukaryota; kingdom Metazoa; phylum Arthropoda; class Insecta; order Lepidoptera; family Nymphalidae; genus Heliconius; species Heliconius nattereri. Next base: position 6,657,865 of record JAAIXI010000230.1, read on the forward strand.
CTTGCATCCGACATAGTTCTTAGGCCGGCGCGTAACGTGGCCAAACCATCTCAAGCGACGCTCTTGGAGCTTATCCGCTACGTCACGGACCCCAAGACTACCTCGAATGAATGTGTTGCGTATGCGGTCAGACCGCGTTACGCCGCACATCCACCTCAGCATCTTCATTTCCGTGACGTGAAGCTCCTGAGTGTGCCGAGATAGTGCCGGCCAACATTCGCTGCCGTATAAAAGAACCGGTCGGATGATGTTCTTGTATATCAGCCCCTTGAGCTTGGGCGGTATTCTGCGGTCACAGACCACACCAGTGACCTCCCGCCATTTGGCCCAGGCAGCGCTTATCCGGCCTTGGACATAAGCTCTTATTATATTAATTACTATCATTTAACAAAATGACTAGAAAGTAAAAGGAGAAAAAAAGAGAATAAGAAAATACAAATCGTGCGAATACGTGTGATATTGAATTATTTTTGGAGATTTTTCGAATTCTTCATATGTAAAGATTTAGAATAAGCGCGATAGCTTTGAGTTCAAATCAATTGTAAATGTATTCTCTTGATTTAATTAACCGAAATCGGTCAATACTAAAATGTAACAGACGTTAAAATCCGGTACATTAATTTTTTAAACTAAGAGTTAAATGGAAGGAATGTGAATATTCTATTTATAAAACATAAAAGGGTACAATAAAAGCACAACACAAGATTTTGGTTGTTTATTTGTCAGGAAGCAAATGATTCACAGCACTGGTGGGATACAGGTCTTACATTGGGCCGAAACCTTCTTTATCCTGTAATGCTGATTCATATCTTTCATTAGTAGGTACAACAATAGAACAGCATCTAGTCATATGAAACTGTGGAAAAGAAGTTACACATATCGCTTTAGCGCGTATTATTATTCATTTAGTAAAGCGATATACTTTTTTATAAACTACACACCTTACTAAATCACAATTGCTAAATATGTTAAAAATTATTTATCACATTTATAACATCTGTACAAAGTAAAAAAATATTATACTTCCGCCGGTACTAAATAAAAACTGTTATCATTATTCGTGAACTTTTAATATCGATTGATTTATGTGGTCTCAAAGTATTTAACTCACGCGTACTAAAAAAACAATGTAGGACAAAAAATAAGGGACGGGAATATCAATTTTTATTTCTTACGAGTATTAATAATTTTATTTTATTTTTGAAATGTACAAACTCTATTTAGGTTCACATATTTAATTAAACATGAATAATTTCATTAGTTTATTTAAAAAAACAATTCTTTGAGGTCGCAATGTGTTATTTAAATAAAAAAAATACAAAACATTTTATTTTAATAATGTTTAATTCTAGAAAATAACGTGATATTTTTTATTTATTTTTTTATTTTTTGGTCATTATAGATAAAGGCTAATTTATACACGCATATAACTCCGAAATATACACAACTATATAAGAATAAACCATTTGAATAGGCATTCAAGTACGTGCATCTGCCATTTTATGCTGTTTTGACGCCTACAAGTGATACTGTTAGTACTCTTCATAGTACGCATGAGTTAAATCCTAAATGTCAAACAAAAAAAACACGCGTAAAATGTAGAATAAAGTCGCTTCACACTTGTAGCTTTGGAGCTCACTGTTATTTAGTGCACAATATCATAGTATAGAAATCGTGTAGACACAACTTAATTCCGCAAATTACAACACAACCTGACCGTACATAACCAACATGTTCGTTCCGAGGCAAAAATATAGTAAGTTACATCTAAATGTTTATTCTACAAACTCGTTATAAATATAATAAAATTGTTAAGATATAAATAACACAATATTTACGTTATGTGGACATACAACCTTTATAAGGAGAATTTTCATAACATACCCTCACAATTCAGCTTACAACTGGTATCCGTTTAGGGGCAAAAACTTTACGATTGCATTTAATCAAACACTATTATATTAATAATATTATCAATTTATAAAATTAAAACTACTATGTACATATATTATGTATGAAATTTGGTGATAATATACACGTGTGGGACGCTATAGTCCCGAACATTAGTGGATAAACAGACTGGAATCTAAATGCAATATAGAACACCAAACAATCACTTATGTCTTAGAAGGCAATCGGCCAACGCGCCGCACCCACCATGCGTTACTCATTCGACTCGATTAAAAAAATATAATTATGCAAAAAAATAATTATACAATCCATATAATTTGAACGTTAAAAAACAGGAGTTTAAAAATGCAATATTGTGATTTGTGACAGTGATCATTAAATAATCGAAAAAATCGAAACAATCGAATAATTTATGGTACACTTGAGTTGTTAGGGTAATTTACAAATATATTTACCAACTAGTCATATATAAACGAGAATATTTACAAAATATGATCACATCGCGTGTCATGTACACACTTGTAGCTATTTACATTCCTTTAACACTATTATAAAGAGCATTGCCTTCACGTCCATTGATCTTGTCTACGAATCCGGTATCGCCATCTTTGAAATCTATGTAATAATTTAATATTTTACAAAAATATTTAATGCTAAATTTTATACTCTTACTGAAAAAAACGTGAACGAAAAGATGTTTATTATTGTATTTGCTACTTTTTAACGATACTAATACCAGAAATATTTGATTCGAATTTGAGCTACCCATTGGTCGATACCGTATAATAGTTCAAAATGCACACATTATAGGCGCAGTCATATATTATCATAATATTTTTTTTGTATTTTACATCATTTTCACTTACTCTTACAGCACTGATTTTCAAACTTTGTCCAAAACTGTTCAAACTGTAAAAGTTTTAGAAATCTTGGAAATCATTAGTTTTACAAATCAGTCTTGGGTTAAAGGAAACTATTAACAATAATTTCAGTCATACCATTTTCAACTTTGTACAATATGGCTTGGTGATTTTTATATACGTTTTGTTATGTTTTTAATATAGTTTCACATACAGCCATTTGTGATATGCATCTCTAACTGAATTAAAAAAAATATATAAATAATATAAAAATAATCAAGACTAAATCTCTAATATAATCTGACTATACTTGAGAATCATTAAAAATTTGTAACAAAACAGCAACACTGGCATAACTTTGATAAATTTGAAGCTACAATTGGTATTACATTAAAAACATAACAATTGACTGTTCATATTAACATATTAACCACTTGTAAAGAGTTGAATGGAATTCCATATTTTTAAATGTTAAAAACTTTGATTTAAAGATTGCTATTTTGTATTTATTTGTACTTATAAATTGAACTTTATTTTAACTTAATTTTAATAACGTGAAAAAAAACTCTATAATGAAGGCCATTTTGAAAAATATTATGGCACAATCGAAAGAAAACAAAATATGATATTAATTTTGAAACATAAACAAGTTTACTTATAAATCGTCATATAAACATTATATTGTTTAATATGGAATCCCTATAAACTCTTGTGCCTAAACATTTCTGAGTTAACCATTACACTTTCAAATTAACAGATGAAACATTCATATAATAAATGTAATTAATTCTTGTATACTTAATTATTTGTACTTGTATTTATCTACTTTATAACACAAGTTATTTTATAGTACAAATAAATATTATTTACAAATACTAATATATATTTAAACTAATTACGAAATTCAACATTTTAAAAACAAGTACATTAGTGATCACAAATTTAACAACCACTAAATATATCAATAGAAAATTGTACAAAGACAGTGGATCTCAGTAAGCTGCCTTACATATAATGACAATCAGTTCAACTGCCAAATTGAAAGTGCAACGAACGAAAATGAATAGACACGAAAAGCCCAACAAGCTTTACATAAATTCAAACCTACTGAATACTTGGATCTAGTATGGAGTTCCACACTACACTATACACTATTTGTCGGCGGGCTCGGACGGCGGCGGCGGCGCGCCCCCGAAGTCGAGCTGGTAGCCGCCGGCACGCGTCATCTCCTCGAGGCTGGGCTCCTTGCACTCGTGGCCGGCGTGGCCCGCGGCGCCGCAGTTCCAACAGGACAGCTTGGGCGGCGCGTACAGCACGGGCACGAAGCCAGCATAGGGCGGCTGATAAGGTGGCGGCTCGCCGTTGGCGAAGGGCGGCGGCGCGCGGTAGGCGGGTGGCGGCGTGGGGTAGGGATAGGGCCGCGCGTAGGGCATATAGGGCACCGGCGGGGGAGGCGCGGGGGGCACGGCGCGGCGCAGGGCGGGCGCGGGGAGCGGCGCGGGCGTGGAGGGTGGCGACGACGCAGCGCTGGACCCGCTGTCGGAGGACGACCGTGGCGGGCAGTACGCGGCGCGCCTCCTCACGCCGTTCAGCTTCTCGAGCGATCTGTACTGGTGGTGCATGGTGGATATTTCGCGTAATCTTTCTTCGCCGATGTTATGCCGCATCTGATTTGATAGTAGATTAATGTTTAAAAGACAATATAAATTTTAAAAAGGGTACAAGAAACATTGGACAGATATATTTACTAATATAAGTAAGTAGATACTTACATAAGTAGATTTACTAATATAAGTAAGTATAGTAAGTAAGCAGAATATGTAATTACATTATATAATATATTATATAATTACATATTCTGCTTACTTTTTTTTTATTTATAGCAATAAATAATAATAAAATATTTAATATTTTGTAAATGTTGGATGATAAGTAGAAACAAGTCGGCACAAATGTATCTTGATACCATTCTTGAGAAGGTAGTTAAGTTCCTTAACAACACCATGTTCATTAACGACATCATAAAGCTTGATCCAACCAATCTTGGTTAGAAACGAACATTCCAGACTTCATCAGAGCTGAAGGCCGTCATCTGGTCCCGATCTTAATTATGATTTATAGTCAGTCTTAGAGAGTAAGAGTTGCTCTAAACACCTTGATAATTTGGAGTCCCTAAAACAATCCATACCCAACGATTGGCAGTGAAGAATTTTTCCATAAAAAGTGTGTGTGCTGATAACTGTTGTGTGTTAACATTTAAAGGACTATTGCTGATAATGGTGACCACTTCGAATAAGCTTTATATATATTTAATGGTTTTATATTAACATATTAAACTAACACACTGTAATAGTAATGTTACATGCAATAATTTCTTTTTTTCTTTGTAACAATAATTATGGCAAGGCAAACCTATTTATACTATATGAGCAATTAGTAAGTAATCATAGTTTAATACAGCTGAATCAATTAGTTAATGTTATATTTAACATCATAATTAATATTAGGGTGCAAAGGGAAGGAGTCTAACTGTAAACTGGGCCATTAGGGCAAGTGTATTTTGAGGTATATATATTGAGTTTCCTGTGCCTATCTCAAATTAATGTGTGAAGCAAAACAAAAATATTATCACTAACCTCAGCAACACTCAAATTCTCAAAGTTAGCAGCAAGATGGGGCAAAGTCTGTTCAGGCGGCAGTGGCACTAGCGGAGGTGACCTGTCGCGGGAGGGCCGACGTCTGGCACGAGGCGAGGCGGCGCGACTGTCCCCAGGTGACGAGACCAAGGGTGATGCCGGCGCCGGTCCCGTTTGGTAGTTTAGTACCTGGAAAATGAATAGAAGGATGGATAAGTTTTTTTTTCTTACAAATTACATGCCCTCACTATTTCTTACATGCCCTCCGAAGGCTCTTCATGCTCCAATATCTTTGATACTGTTTTCTGTTACTGGGAACTTCAGTTGACCTTTGAGATCAACCAAGGTTTCTGCCTTACCACTCCCTCTTAGTTAAGAATGGATACATTTTTGTTGATTTATTTATTTGTTTACCATTATTTATAAACCTGAACCTAATACAAAATTGATGAATTACCAACCTCAAAACTAGTCTCACTGTACGACCATGGGACAGTATACTTTTACAGTGTAATGTTAGAAAAATAGTTTTTTGTTTGTTTATAGGTAATTGTTTAATATATGGCTATACTAGCTAAACAATGATTTATATTATATATAAATCTATATGTATATTATAAAAATGACAGTTTCTTTTTTGGTTCATGTTTCAAAGGAAGTGTTTTGTATGTATAGAACAAACATTGATGGTATTGAATCTAGCTAATCTTATCACAGGTAGCAAGAAGGTAAAATATTTTTTATTTTGTAGTGAGTACTGATTTTATAATGATATAGACATAAATCTGCCTAAAATGATTCTTAGATGATGTAGGATTTAAGTAGAATTAAAATAGCCTCAATAATATAAATTAATAAAAACATATATCCAATTAACTAATTTAAATTTTCACAAAAATCTAAATAAAAATCACATTTATGTCTCCCCAGTCTTACCTCTATAGGCTGATTTATTGGTGGTATAATAATGGCGGGCCATGTATTTTGTCTTATAAATTCTCCAACATTGTACTGTGGGATAGGTAATCCTGGTGGGGGATGAGAAACTTCCCCCAACATAGAAACCATATTGCTTGCGCCACTTAGTACCGATGCTGAATTGAGTTCCGTAACTGCATCGGAATTTTGTGGCTGTAATAAATATAACAATGATTGTTATGATATACATTTTGAGTGATGTGATCTCTTTTCCCTTTTCGTACAATCATTTTTTTCTGTATATTTTACTTATAAATATAGTATTGTTTAAAATACTTTATGGGCACATCCTATGGTAGTATGTATAAACTGTAAGATATTTATGTGATAAAGCATTAATGAACTGCAGTTTATCAAAATGATGTAACTATGTCATTTTATTTATAAATGTAATTTAATCTTAAATTATCTAAAGTAGTTAATTTAAATATATTGCTAGTAGGTCATTTCAAAAGTTAAAAAAGTGGTAAACTTCTTAGCCCACATTTATTACTCAATAAGCCTAACTAGGATTAAATGTAATGAATTTGTAAAGCAAGCTTAAAAATAAATATATCTTAAATAACTCACAATATATTAAAATTTTCTTTATTTTGCCCATGGAATGAAAGTGTAATCCGATATATTTATAATCAGCTTTAATGAACAATTCACGGAAGATAGATTTGGAATTGATATAAGAAGCAAAGTGAAATTTACACAGAATTGCCAAAATTGTACATGTGGGATACAGGTAAAGTATAATAATTTTTATCTATACTACAAATGCATATTATATTTTAAAAATATCAAAATTACCTACTACATTATATTTATGCAAATAACTACCAATGAACTTTAATCGAATGTCAAATATCTTATTAACTTTAACAACCAACATAGATCACATCCACCATATCCATAAGCCATACTGTATCAAACAATAGGTATTTATTTACTATTAAATATAGACTAAGAATTATTTAGATATTTATTAGTCAATGATAAAACAACTTTCAAGCTATTATTTCCACAATGTTTCAAATAAGATTCTAATAATATATTCTACAAAACATGGTAAAATGCAAATATAAATTTTATATAGTTCAACATATCATACCATAAATATATTGTAATATATTTTAGATATTTATGATGATTATGAACTAACTTTAAGTAAAAAAAAGTAGGTTTATTTATTTATAATAGTAAATGTTTCATTACTTTTGTATTATTCTTACTGTTATATATGATATTTTTTTTATGATATAGCATGCTGCTATCTACTTTAAAAGAATAAGCATTTAGTCTCAAGTTTATTTTGTTTCTTTTTCTTCTTACTGTCTAATGTTATTATCATGTAGATCAAATATATAAATGATTTATATAAAGCATACAGTTCTTTACAAGCACACACACCAGCAAAATCGACAGTCAATTGTTAATGAATATATGACTATGAATAATGATTGATGACACTGACCTGTACCCCAGGTGCCTTTACAAACATGATACCAGGTGGTGGTCCCAAGCTAGGCATATTAGGTGGTGGGATTGACATGTTGGGTGGAATAATAGACGGTGTAAGACCACTCACAGGAGCTATGTTTATATTATGCTCTTGTTGTTCTTGATACTGCAACCTCTGGTCTTCAATTTTTAACTTATCAAGTATCTCCCCAAAATGTGACTTTTGATCAAAAGTAAAAGCAGGATGATGCAAGGCCATTGTGTACAGAAGAAGAATTTCTTCTAAAAGATCACCATAAAGGCCTTTCAGCAATCCACTTTGCTCTAAGCTGACCATAGCATTGTACAATGTGGTCGCACAAGCGAAATTACAAGATCGTAAAAGTGATACATATAAGGCCATTTTTCGTCTCGTCCGAGAATCTGTGTCTGCTCCTCCGATGTCCGCAGCCAGATCTGTAGGATTATTAGCTCTCAGTTCGGCTCCACGCAACTCCTGAAAGTCCCGCTTACCGAGTTCTTCGAGATACGTGCCAATAAAGCGTAATTCAAATGGCAAGCACATATTTAATAATGTACACATTGCATCTATGCGTTTATAGCTTTCCAATTCTTTAAACCATGATACCACGTCCTCTTTGCAAACCATTTCCAGAACACATTGAAATTTTAAGAAAAGAATTAACCGGTCCCCTGCGGCCGTAGCGCCTTCGTGGCTTATAATTTTTGGCACGGACGTTTATTGGGATGTGATGGTTTTAATCCAAGATATTTTGAGTGTAACATTAGTAATCCAAAGTGTTAGAAGCTTTATATCACTATTTCCTTACAAAAGTATATTGGTTAAGCAACTACGAGCATTGCTAGTAGTTTTGTCTTGTCTGTAGTCTATGGGATAAAGGAAGATAGACTATGTAATGTAGAAGATTCAATAATAATTTTAAAAAATCTTATAAGAAATTATAATGTGATAAACAATACAAATGAACACAAAAGTTATATATTTAATTACATAAAGATTTTATATTTTAAGATAAATATAAAATTGAGATCCAATGTAAGCAATAAAAAATCCAGTGCGGTACAAAATACAGACACCAATACATAAATTTAAATTCCATACGTTCAATATTATGATATTGGATATACATCCAAATATCAAATTGAATTTGATGTTAGTGTGTAGTAAAAAATACTTTATTACATTGGAATATCAAATTAAATATCTCTGAATTATACTAAGACTAAGATACATATTAATTTAGCTTTTATTTTATTATATTTATTACAATTTTATTCTATAAATTTCACATATACTTTTTAGTAATTTAAATATAGTAATAAATCTTGAGAATGTATCCGAACGAAATTTGTTACTCGGCATATTTTTGACATATCGTGAAAAACTGATTTTGTAGCGTTCTTCTGTGTAGTAAATATCTTTTTTGTCCATAAAATTAACCTTTCTAAAACAACGAAATAATGGCTCCTGTCGAGCAAGATGTGGAAATGAAAAATGTAGACAGCCCAACCGCTGCAAGTGACGTAGAAACTGGTGAAGTGAAGAAAGATGCCGATGTCTTAGCAGTTCAAGATTTAAGGGAACATGTTAGACAAATTGACAAGGCTGTAACATCCAAGGAACCGAGATTTGCAATGCGAGTTCTTAGATCTATACCAAGTACAAGACGAAAACTAAATGGTAATGTTTTACGTGCTATTATTAATCAGCTTTATCCCGTAAGCACAGACAAAGAAACTTTGATCGCGTTTGTTGAGAACCCACTGCCAGGTGCAGCTGAAATAGAGGCTCCACGTTCACGTAGTGTTCCGAAAACGCCGGCACCTGAAGTTGATGCATATATTCACCTGTTAGTACTGCTTCGTTTATTAGATACTAATAAACTTGAAGAAGCAGTAGAATGTTCGCAGCAGCTGATAAATAAGGTAACAGCTCAAAACCGCCGAACTCTGGATCTTATTGCAGCAAAATGCTATTTCTATCATTCACGAGTGTTTGAACTTACCAACAAGTTAGACCTCATTAGAGGATTGCTGCATGCTCGTCTGCGAACTTCAACTTTACGAAATGATTACGAAGGCCAGGCAGTGTTAATAAACTGTCTTTTACGTAACTATCTACATTATGCTCTGTATGATCAGGCAGACAAATTGGTTAGCAAATCAGTGTTTCCTGAAAGTGCCAGTAATAATGAATGGGCACGCTTTTTGTACTATCTTGGCAGAATTAAAGCTGCTAGATTAGAGTACAGTGATGCTCACAAGCATTTAGTTCAAGCATTACGCAAAGCTCCCCAAACTGCAGCTGTTGGATTTAGACAGACTGTACAAAAGCTAGCTATTGTTGTAGAGTTGTTACTGGGTGACATACCAGAACGGGCAATCTTCCGCCAAGCTCCACTTAGAAAATCATTGGCTCCTTACTTTCAACTTACACAAGCAGTGCGTCTTGGCAATCTTCAGAGATTTGGAGAAGTTTTGGAAAATTTCGGACCACAATTCCGCAGTGACCATACTTTCACATTGATTTTACGTCTCAGACAAAATGTAATAAAGACTGCTATCAGATCTATTGGCTTGTCATATTCTCGGATATCTCCAAAGGATATTGCTAGAAAACTAGGCTTAGACTCTGCAGAAGATGCTGAATTCATTGTTGCTAAAGCTATCAGAGATGGTGTTATTGAAGCGACACTTGACCCAGAAAAGGGATACATGAGTAATAAGGAAAGCTCTGACATCTACTGCACACGAGAACCTCAGTTGGCTTTTCATCAACGCATATCATTCTGCCTGGAATTGCATAATCAAAGTGTCAAAGCTATGAGATATCCGCCTAAGTCATATGGCAAGGAATTAGAAAGTGCTGAGGAAAGAAGAGAGAGGGAGCAACAAGATTTGGAACTGGCTAAAGAAATGGCAGAAGAAGATGATGATGGCTTCCCTTAAATATGTCTTTGTGTCCAATATGTAGCTTTCTTTAATAAAATTTACTAAAAATTAAAAATATTTAGATTATCCCATTCGCATTCAATTCAATTATTCCTACCATTTAATGAATATTTAATTGTATTTGCCTTATAATTATAAATCTATATAGGAATTGCATTTCTCTTATTTCATAGGGTAAATAAATAAAAAAATCACAAAGTGACACAATTGACTTATTCATTCACTGAAATATGAAACTATTAAAACTACACAAAAATTTAGGCCTGTAAAAATTTCTTATAATTAAAGTCTAGTGCTAATTTATTATACATATATAAATAGTTATAAACTTTTCAATGAGTTCTATAATACAGAAAGGGATAATAAAAGATTTTTTAAAATATTTCTCACCTTTATGCTGAATCCTGGACGTAGCAGGATAGGCACACTTCCCGCCGACTTCTGAAGGCATTGCGTGTCGATCGGAGGAACTGAACGTCGCGGCTTGCTTCAAACACCAGAGCGAATAAATGAAAATATTAAATACTTCATTTACTTGAGTGGGACGCGAACCCGCAACCTGTCGCTTTTACACTGCGCTACGACTATCTTTCGGGGATCCTCATGCGTTTTACGTAACCTATCTCGTGTATAATTGGTAATGTCTTCTCGAAAGTCAGCCGAAGTCTTCCCCTGCCTGTTTTACCACAAACTTGTAGATTTATATATCTACTTTTATATTTTTTCTATTCTCACTTCTAGCATAGCGTACCGATTAAAATATAGTTTTTACTATGATATTTTTTAAAACTTGCCTTAACATTTTTCTTTTACTTCAATCGGTTTATAAATAAAAAAGTTACTTTAGTCAATACAATGAATTGTATTGTTACAAAATAAGGGTTTTATTGTATGGATATTATCTTTAAAATAATTATGTTATTAGATCACGAAAGTAATTCAGAAAAACAATAAATAATTGTGTAGTAGGTAAGTACATCCGCAAAAGCCGCGAACTAGTCTTTAATATTCCTCTGAATAAAGATGACGATGATATGGTAAATAATAAATTTTAATGGTACCAAAAAAATTATGCTCATTTAATAATTAAATCATGTTTGTATTTTCTGCCAAATTCGGATCAAATCTTATCTTATTTTAACAGCAAAATGTAACATTTATTTGAAAATGAATTTTCAAAAACTTAAAAACTTTTTCGTTTATTATAAGTACATAGGTAGATATTACGCAGACGCAATGACACATTGTCGCTATGGAATTGAATATTGTTTGATCAATCAGTTATTAATATTGTGTTAAAGGAATTTCTTAGATCTCCATAAAATGGATTTTACAGTGTCACACATAGAAAAATTAGCTGAACTTTTAAGGGAACCTGAACCAGAAATATTGCAAGGAGATGATCTTACGTCAACTAGTAAGTACTTATATTTGAAGCGACATCACGAATGTTAATTTATTATAGTTAAATCAAATGATTTAAGAGAGAAATACTTAACTCAATATAATAATACTCCAATATAATAGACCTACGTTTAAAAAAAATAAAAAAAATACCAAATATTTTAATGTTAACGTAAACTGCATAGGTACTTGAAGTAAGCCCACTGAAATTACCCTATAAGTAGTGCATGGTGCTATGTGGATACTTACACAGCAATTTGCTAATTTTTTTTGATAGGCTATCAAACTTTTTCAAAATAATTAAAGGTTTGAATTAGAAGACCCCAATACTTGCATTACAAGGCTGAAAATTGTTAAGCCATATCCAATATAAAATGAGTTTTTAGATATTATAAGAAATATTTTACAATATTTTAGAATATGAGATAACAGAAACACGGAATGGCAATATTGCCCTCGCCCCATCACAGAAACTGCCTGCAAATATTGAGGAATATGAAGAGCAACTGGCTAAGGATGCAGAGCAGATGGGCAAAGTTGGTTTTGGATCGGGCGATCGTAAAACACCAGCCTACACGATGAATTACCAACAGTCTGTTACCGCTGAAGATGTTTTTTTACAGGTTTGTTTTCTCTCTAGTAGTTAAAAAAAGTTTTTTTGGATATGTATTCTTTCGTTCATATAATATATTCAAAACACAATTGCTCATTTTTTTGGAGAAACTGCTGCATATTAAGTATTTACTTTGATTCACCAGAAATCAAAATAAACGTAAAATATATATTTTTTGTTTTGGTAAGCAGATGGGGCCAAAAACACCTTCTTCAGCGAGTTGCGAGAATTTAATCGTGAGAGTATCTATGCCAGGTGATAAAAAAGAAAATATTGAATTAGCCGTGGACACAATAAGTGTCACCATCGACTCTTCTCAATATCACTTAAAACTATCTCTGCCACACGAAATAGATCCGGATACTTCAAAAGCCAGCTGGGACTCTAATGAAGAAATATTACTTTTAACTTTAAAATTACAAAGGGAATTTGATTTTGTAAACTTTTAATAATATTCTGGAATATAAAAAAATATATTTCACTATCTATATATGACTGTGTTTCATTTCTCAACTTAAACTTCCATAAAACGGTCCAAGCAGTTTATTCAATGGGTCAATCATTATTAAATAGAGGTAATGTAAACAAGTAATTTCAAATAATTCTGTGATTTATATATAATGAGTTCAATGATCTTATTTTTTCCTTACGGTAAAAAGTGATCTGTGGACTCTTAACACTTTTAGTTCATTATTTCGTGAATTAAAAAAAAATAACAGTTTCATGTCAATACATAATCTACTATTGCCTCGATAGGTACTTGTTGCTTCGCCCAGTACTTGTTTTTTTCCTTTTCAGTTATTTGGGAATTATTATCTCAATAGGGAAAAACGAAACTGAAAGGTTTTTTTTATGTCCGTCTCTCTGTATGGCTGCATGTCTGACAATAAAACTTTTCTCAAGATTGCGTTAACTTATAAAGCAACAAATTATATCAAACATCGACGTTAACAGTCTCTTGCAGCAAGAAGAAAAAAAGGTTCTAGGTAACGTAATCAGAAGATACGAGCGTTATGTGTATAAATAGTTAGCATATAACAATTTCTTTTGCAGTAAATTTTAAGTTGCTATTCGTTGCTTACATTGGTGTAAAAAATTATTACCAGGCCTAAGGCCACAATTCCAGGCCACAGTCCGCCCCTGTATTTACTAACTTACAAATTTTATTATTTTTATTATTATGTGTGCGTGTGCGTATGAATAAATTTATAGCACTTTTGTTTAATAACCATGATTCTAGTTATTAAGAGTAATCACGGCCCAGGCAAGGCGTCAAGGCGTTCCATTCGCTTGGGCTAAACGCCATATCAATGATTATTTTAATTGAGTGACTTATATGCAAATGTTAACGGTTGATTTTGTTTATTATTTGCATAACGTTTTATTATGCTTTTTGTCGTGATGACTAAAAAATAGTGCGAACTTGGACTTCAAATACTTTCTTATCACTGTATATAGTATAATACCTATAATATATATTCGTATTATGTGGGTATATAAATAGGTGATTATTTAATAGTGCGATTTTTTTTCTTATCTTGTTGTAAGCCTTTCGTGAAATATACGTAAAATATCAAAAGTCCTCGTTGTGGTAAGCAGAATAATGTAATTATGGTGTCCAGGTAAAAGCGCGGCGTTGATTTCCATTGAGGCTATTCAACACGCAACCTCCAGAAGCCTGCGGAAAATGGGGAACGGAGTGTCTGCTCCTCCAAAAGTATTAAAAATACAAAATATTTAGTGGCTTTTAAAAATTTTCCAATAAATGTTGTAATTATTATAAAAAAAGTAATAGTTTGTACAGTCTGCATACCAATTCTTGAACTAATTAGAACTTCTTTCATATACTCTACACTGTAAATGCTCGTTAGCTCCAATTGAAATGGAAATTTGAAATATCTATCAAGCGCTTTAATTTCAGCTAAAAACATTCAAATATACCAGGAACTATTAGAATAACAATACCCTGCCTTCATTATTATTATATTTAAAATAACATCAAAAATTTTAATTAACAGTATATACGCTACTGGTCTGTTGCTTAACTAATATTTTTTTATATGAGATAACATATTTACAATACTAATGTTTATTTGTAAATTCAGTATATTATAAATAACAATTCATTCTGGTTGAATATTGTAAGCTTAAAATTGTGATATATTTTTTTAAGAAATAATATATTTTGTGGTTCTCGTTCTTCATCATATATATAGCCTCCATTCTCTTTAATTTTAGACAATTAGATATAACAAAAGAAAGACGTGCGGAGGTATGTGTTACCAGCTGTTTTTATTAATATAATGAAGCAAAATAGACCACCGTGATATGATTTTTTGCTTATGCTAGGCCATTAAAGATAAATTTTATATTGAGGATCGTTTTGCAGCTATTCATTATAGTAGTATACAGTATACGGCCACTCGGTCGCTTATTTATTTGAATTCTTACGCTCGCAATGCGCGGTAGCGGCCGTATCTGATTGTTTTTATCAAATAATAATTCCTTATTGTTCTAAGTAACAATATTCAAATTATATACAAGTTTTGTTTATATAACACTATTATTTATCGATTACCTGTAGCAAATTCAGTGAAAATTATAGAATTTCTCTTGTTGAAGTTTAGATAAATAAACATTGTGAATTTATAAAAAAACAGGTAAGATGTTTTAATTATTATATATTTATTTATAATTTATAAAATTTTAACGATTTATACGTTGAAATAACTTTAATTATTTTAAAATAATGAAAGTAAGTTTAATAATAAACATTACTTACAAATATTTTGATGAACGAAGCAAGCGTCATCGTATAAAATCAGGTGATATTAAAAGCAAATGAATTAAATGTGGAGTCAGCGAAACTTATTACATAATTTAGTGTAATGGAAACTCATTAAAAAGAACTGATAGGAAAAGATCTCTCTGAGCAAATTAAATTGTAAGAATTGAGTGTAATTAATTGTGAATGAATACCACACATGAATAAATATGTTATAACGTTGGGTTTCGTCACTCAATTCATGATGTCTCCTATTTGAGTAGATAATAGAGTACTGAGTGTCGTCACACTAGGTGTTCTCCGCCTATCCAGCTATGTGAATAAAAAGTAAAGCTGTTAGTGCTTAAGGTTTTTTTTAATTTATTTTTTAAAGGAGAGCCTTTAAGAATAATAAGTAACGTAGCTTCGTAAAATGTTCCTTTAAATCTTAAATTTAAAAAATTATAACTATATCGAAGCTTATTATTATATTTGATATTTAAGATTATATAAATACTGAATGTTATGTGAAAATATCCAAGTTAAAATCCCTTAATTATTAAATTTTATATAGTTTTTATAATCATAGTATAATGAAATACAATTAAATTCATTTAGCTTTGTTTTTATTTGTTAAGATAAGAACGAGAACTTTTTAATTTTTATACATTTTTTATTAATCATCGTATACAATCATCAATTTACGCTTTTCTTACTCAAAAGTTATTGACAATTAAGGTCATTATACAGTGGGAAGTAAGATCGTGATGTATTCCGATTTCCTTCTAAGAGAGCTTTACAGCGAATAGTAAATAGTATAAAATATCAATGATTGTTCATTTATTTAAAATATGTAAAGGGCACATTTTAAATATATTTAAAATAATTATAATAAATAAAATAATATATTTATTATACTTATTAACTCTTTTAGCTTTAATATTCCCATTATAGTAATATTCACGGTTTTTAGGTGCTAATGTACTTATAATTTCTTTTCTAGTCTTTAGGTGTCACACAACAAGTTGAGATGTTTCGCAGCATAATTTTCTTGATATCATTATTTTATTTATTCAATGTTATACAACAACAGACTACCAAGCCTTGGGGACACAGACGTAAGTTTTCGTATTTGTTTATAATTATTGGTTAGATTTTATTGTTTAAAGCATTAAATGTGATGAAATACAATCATTTAAAATTTACAGAACTTTTTCCTTCGAGTAAAATTCCTGAAAATGGTTTAAGTCCTAGCAGATCAGTCGTGAGGCGTAAAATTGTATTGTATCACAATTTTTTCCGCACAAAAGTGCGTCCGACTGCTTCTAATATGCTTCTAATGGTGCGTAATATTAATTAAAAAGTAATTATAATTATTAATAAGTTTTATTTTTATGAATTGTAATTTTTTATCTTTTTATTTTTATTAATAGCTAGGAGTAATAAAACGTTTACCTAATATATCACTCGAATGCTTGTAACATATTATCTACATATATCGTGACTAAGACTAAGACTTGTATTTAGGTAACTGACACAGTTTTTTACTAGAACTTGATTTTTCTACCATGTGTAAAAAAAACTATTTGAGAATTTTAACATGCATAATTCTACATAATATTCTTATTTATTTGCTTGTATTTAATAGTAATATGCAGATGTTTTTGTATTACAGTCATGGCATCCGCTTGCTGCTCAACAAGCTCAAAGATATGCAGATAAGTGTATATTTTTAACACATAATGATCCCAGTGAAAATACTGTACCGTATCTAGGAAGCTGCGGACAAAATCTTTTTGCATCCTCACTAAAAACGCCTTGGTGAGTAGAAATCAGACGTATTCAATTTCTTTTATACTTAACAAAATTGGAGAAGAATTTTGTATTCGCTATTAATTTTCTTTACGAGGACGCTATGATCCTTGTCTTTCCTGATATTTTTGATGTTCGTAATGTTTCCTTTTGTGTAATCGATAATTTTATTCCATATTATTTCCATTTTATTTTTATTATCCCTGTACCTACTTTTGGTTGATCTTATGTATCAGTCAAAAATACTTGAAATATCTTATTTTATGATCTTTTAATAATAATTCTCTTTAAATTTGCATATTATAATAATTTCTAGACGAAAAAAACTCTTTTTTTATATTTTAAGCATTTGCTATTATAACGTTTGGTACAAACGTTTTTACGTGTATTTCTTTGTTTGTCCGTTGTATTTTTCTTGCGCACGATCTTTTAACCGTAGTACAAAGATAATAGGGAATTCGTGAACATCTAATTAAAGATTTCACAGACTGACATGGCAATAATCACATGCCCTTTGTTTGTATGTATATGTACTTTAATATTTATTATTATGTTGCTTGAGATAATTATGTTAAGATAAAACATTTCATATACTGGTGTATAATTCTTCCTTTTTTTGCTAGCTGAAGTAAGTTAAGTAAGTTAAGCTTAACCTAAGTTTCAAATGCTTGTGAACTTTCTAGCTTGTTGGAGTCCAAAAAAATAAAAATATATAGTAACCATAGTCATATCAAACTATTTTTAAAACTTTTATTGTTTAAATTGATAATTTTTTTTTAATATTTTTATTAAACGACACTATTCATCTTCACTAAGTTTCGTAATGGGTAAATCCATTATTAAATAATTAACTCTAGTTTTTTTTTTGTATCAGCGTTAATATTAAATATTATCGCTGATACAAAAACGTTCGAGTTTGCTTATTTCCATCTTTCTATTGAACTGTCATACTGACTTTACTTACATTATACTATTTACATAATGTAAGTAAATTAAGTCAGTGAGATTTTCTTACAAATGTCTAATTAATGATTGAATGTCTTATATGACAAATGTAAAATATGTACATACATATGTATATTTTTACTTGCAAACCTTCCCTTCCTCCTGGCATAAACCCCGGCTGTTGCCAGGGTCTGCTTTCCTACTCAACTTACTCCACTTTGTATGTATGTATGTTTGTTGTATGTTGTTTGTTTTGTGATATTGTTACTTGCATACCGATACTTATTTTACCGAAGAATATACTTAAATACATATTATTATATATTTTCGGCAAATTTATTGTTCCAAATAACAATACTCATTCATTTGCTTATACGGTGTTTGTATCAGACAATCTATCTTTTTGAATGTACCTAGGCCGGCGACAGCATAGGTTATTAATGATTTATTCATGATAATCACATTGTGACTTTTAACAAAGGAATTTCTTAGAAACCTCAAAACATTAAACTTTCTTGTAATGTATGTTTCATCGCAAAATAAAACGTCGTCGTTTGGTATAATTGTAACTAACATTCATGACATTTAAAGAGATTCAAATAATGATATTTCAGGTTTTTCGCCATTAAAAGTTGGTTTCTTGAATACAAAAACTTTACATATGGAGCACCAGTAAGGAATTTGAAAGCAGTCGGTCACTACACTCAGATGGTTTGGGCCACCAGCCACAAGGTCGGCTGCGGAGTGGCCCGGTGTGCAGGTGGCCCCTGGGGACAATTCTACAACTATGTCTGCCATTACTGCCCCA
The DNA here is from genome assembly GCA_013403645.1 of Heliconius nattereri. Classification (NCBI taxonomy): domain Eukaryota; kingdom Metazoa; phylum Arthropoda; class Insecta; order Lepidoptera; family Nymphalidae; genus Heliconius; species Heliconius nattereri. Next base: position 6,677,018 of record JAAIXI010000230.1, read on the forward strand.
CGTAAGTTAAATTATAATATTTTTTATAATAAGTTGATAAATATTAAATGGGACTGGTTGTGATTCGATCTCCACTCGAGGAAATAAAATTTATTTAAATTTATATTTCCATTTCTTCGCTCTGGTGTCAAAGCAAAGCGTGGCGTTGACTTCCGCCACTCAACACGCGATGCCTCCAGAATTCGGCGGAAAGTGAGGCTCGGAGTGTCTTAACACTAGGTTTCCTCTGCCTACCTTTCTGTGTGCGGGATACAGAGTGAAGCTGATATAAATAAACAAAATTAATATTGAATTTTCGTTTTTCATATCCAGATAAAGTTCTTAAGACATCTAAATATACTTATTATAATTTTTATTATTACATTCTTTGGCTTAGTGAGATATGAACAAGTTAAAATATTCATATTCAGCTCAGCTTAACTCTCGTGTTCAATATTAGAATTAAATATATATTTCGATGGAAGAATAGTAATTGTACATTTAAATACTAATGTACCCACCTGTAGACGTAAAGTACTTTGCAGTATACTATTTGCGGTTAACATTTGTTTTGCATTCTCTATTAGTTTTTATTGCTTTTATCTATACAAAGTTGTTTAAAAGCTTCGTCGTGACTAATTTTAAAATTATAAGACACGTAATGCAGCATATACGATTAAAATATAGTTAGTGTATACAAATGTCGTAGAAAAAACATTAATGATGACTAATTACAGAAGTTACGGTGCAGGGGCACAAGCGTGACTATAAACGCGACAGGTTGTAGAATCGATTCCCACTAGAGAAAATGAAATATTTAATAATATAATTTCTCCCCGAAAACCTGAAACCCAAAAACTCGGGGGAAAGTGAGGAAAGAGTCTTAACATTAGGTTCCCTCTGCCTACCTTACTTGTTGCGGGATACCGCGTGAAGCTGAAAAAAAAATACAAAAGCTTTATGATTCAGTTTTAGTTCTTTCTAACCTCATGAAGTAATAATAAATTTACAAATAATTAGCATTCTTTTCTTGTAATGAGCTTACAACCAACATCACGTCTAGGTCATTTGGCCATTACAATGTTCTGTAACCTTAAATAATACGTGATACGATCTGTCTACGATAAATTACTTACTTGTTTAGTACAAAAGTAAGTTAATAAGTATTTCTTGTACCTATGAATGAAAAGATGAAAATAGTGCATGTCTAATACATAATTAATTGTTAATTTAAATTTATTGAAGATTATTTTAATTTAATTTACGGAACCCTGTATAGAACAAAGAATAAGAGCAACCACGATATATATAAATAAATCCTTTGTATTATTAAAATCCTTTGTGTTATGCTTGTTTTTTACGCGGTAATTTGATTATTGATAAAGCTTAAAGCATCTTGTACTTCAAGCGATTAACAATAAATGATGAAATAAATTACTAACGCCTGAGTGAAAAAAATAGTTAATTAATAGAGTAGATGTGGATATAAGTAATTGCTAAGTTTTTCAAACATTTTGTATTTATGTAAAAATCTAAAACTTAAATTTATTTAATAGCATTGAAAACTAATGATAATGCATTCTATATGTTAACTATATCGACGTAACACAGTTGGTTGGGTACGCAGTAATTTTTTTAGTTTACACATTTGTTTTACAAATTTCGTCTAAGCTACATTGCAAGAATTATTTGTATTTCTGCAACTAATAATGAATATCTTTTATTTCTCTAAGAATCTCAATATATTATTTCGCATAAACAAATGTTTCTCATTTACATACAAAATTAAATCGATATTGATAACATTTTTTAGTTACCTATATAATTTTAATTTTATAAACTGTATTTTCAGGGGTAACTACGAAACTATAATTCAGTTCCCCTACAAAGTCGGACCCCAGTGCGGAGACTGTCCAGACAGCTGTATATCGGACTCATTGTGTGCCAACTCTTGTCCTGTCAAAGATTTCTACTCTAACTGTGAATCTCTCTCTAGACAAGTAAACGTTTGTACGCAGGGCATGTGCAACGCTACCTGCTCGTGTACGGGAAGAATACATAAGAACTATCCCTGGTAGATTATACTGTATGAAATAAATAGTTAGTCAATTGTAATAATTATTCATATTGCTAATATATACTTTGTAATTTATATATACTTTGTAAATAAATGTAATCGTTAATTAATATTGTATGTTTTTTATTTTTTTAGGTAATTAATTAATTTATATACAAATATGATATGCAGTGCCTAAGTTAAAATATCGAATATTTTCATTAATTTCAATAAAGAACAAATTTTGCGAATCAAAATTGTAAGTTCTCAAATTTATGAAAGATATTTTTTGATTATTTATACCATATATACTGTTGTATAGTTAGATAAAGTTCCATGATGGATTCCGCCACACAATGTTTCTAAGTTGATGAAAAATTAAAAACAAAGTAGATTTAGTTATACTCCAAGTCTCGTTGTAGTACATTTTGAAATGTATTTATAATATTAAATACGTTCGGTCCGAGTAGATATTGTACCGTTTAACATTAGTTCTTTATACGTAGGGTCCACGATCCTCGATCCAACAGGTGAGTCAGCAGGTGGGGTGATTGTTAGTGCGGAACCAAGTTTTACAAGCAACGGTCCCTTACTAAATTTGTTAACGAAGTTTTACTTTATTTTTTGATTTTTTCAATATAAAGGAATCCACATGGAAACATATTTACAGACGAAAATATCTCACATTAAAAAAAATGCCCCTACTTAATTTGCGTATAGGTATCGAAATTAGCATTTCCATGTCGTATTCCCGACTGACCGAGCGACATGTTTCCCACCCCCACCGTCGACCCATTTGTAATGCAAGAGCATGCTCCGTGCGCACGGGCATTGCGGCGTCGGCCTCCACGCCTCGCGTCCATCTGCCGCGGCCATGGTGTGTGACGACAGCTTACATGCACCATCGCACCCCCGCAAGTCACTACGCCGACTCGCTTCAACTAGAGGTTTTAAACCACGATCAGAATTCTCCTGGATAAGAGTGTTTGACGGTCTCGAGCCTTTCGCTGTGGACGCACCCAGCAAACTTATCAAAGTATCACAATATACCACGGTCGAGGATGTCAACAAAAAACTGGGTTTCAACGAAGACTTGACTCTGTGGATCCAGATAGGTGGAGAAAATTCTCGACGTTTAGAGCTTAATGAGTTTCCTTTGAAGATTCAAGATGATTTTCTAGCGAAATATGGTTGGACATCCGTAGCTCGGCAGCTGAGACTTGCCGTGGATCCGGAGCTGCGTCATTCACTGCGATGGTGCGCAGGTCCTGCTAGCAGGTCTGGGGGCGTGTTGCGTTCGGGCACAGTGTTTGTATTGAAAGGTCACGTTTTTCCACAATGGAAACCACGACTTGCTCATATAATTGGATCTCAACTGCATACATGTGGTAAGTTCTTCATGTCAATAGAAAGTAAAAGTTTTAGAACTATAACCGACACAAATTAAGACTTATAATTTTTTTTTGTAAAACATATAGGTCTTTATCTTTATAGTAAAGAGGGCAGAGGGAACTTAATGCTAAGACACTCCGTTCTCCGCTTTCGGTTCGAATTCACAATGATGTGTTCTATAGTGTAGCTCAACGCCGTACTTTGATCTCACCAGAGCGAGAAAATAAAAAAAATATATTTCCCGAGTGTTGATCGAGATCGATGGTCTCAATTAAACGAATAAATTAAGAAATAAAATTAAAAAGGTACTGAATATTTTTGTTTAGACTTTTATTGATATTTTATTATATTAAAATGAAAATAATTTGTTTATTATTTTGTTACAGGAGTTTCGTGGGACTTACTAGAGTTGAGTGGTGGCATCATAGAGCTCTGCCAGCCAAAAGCACAAAAGCTAGTACTGTGCGTAAAACCACGCTGTCCAGGCAACTATTTGGTAGATGCTGGAATCAATCATCTGTTTCTTGGCTTCAACACCGTTTGGGAACGAAATATGTGGTACAGCTGGCTAAAAGAGGTATCCCAATCCCACTATATTTTACCTAAATATTATGTAAAAAAATGTTATAGGATTTTAATCATATGATAAATGCGTTATATAAAGGCTTATGTAATTTTAAACAAATAGCTTGTTTCATTACAATAGTGAACGGTCGATGGTTAAATCATATCTATTCATAGGTATTTTATAATCGAGTTTAAGATTGGGAATCGATTCCGGTACACTTCGCAAACTAACGATCCGTTTACAAAAGCGGCAAATTACTAGAAATCTGCTCAGTTAGACAATCTTTTGACATTTAGATGTGTATTTTTTTTATATTAAGGGTTGTGTCTTCTTATAGAATATAAGTAGACTTTGTGTAAAAAAGAAAGTAAAAATGTGTTCTTTTTTTATTTATATTTGCATATACAATTTATGAAATAAAATAATTAATTAAGATATTAGAGAAAAAATTATGAAACATAAAACAATTCATAAGCAGCTCTTTATGCAACTTGATATATTGCAACTAATTTGAAATTGTAATAAACTTTTTAAAAATTATAACATTATATATTAAAAGTAAAATTGAATGATTATTTAAATTTAATACCATCACCAAAAAGATAAATAAATAAATATGCTGTATTAATTAGAAAATGTATGCTCCGCCCTGCAACAGTTGTTACGCTCTACGTATCCCAAATGCTCAGCGGGCGGGCGTCTGAGTCAGTCAAAACTGTACTGAGCCTTAACTTTGACGCGTTTTCTTGTGACATAACATTGGTGACATACGTAGAGTAAAAAAATTATATAAATAAAAAAAAAGGGGCAATAAGGTTAAGCTCTTACGATCCAAGTTTAAGTTCAAGTGAGGTACATATATTGCCATAGGAGGTGAGCAAGGACATTTAAATGTCACTTATCAAGTGAACACGATCGTGACCGGAATAACAATTTAACTTCAAATTGTTTCAAAGTCTATAAGCATAGCATTGCAAGGGTTCGACGGCCGCGGCTGTAATATATGAGCTTTAATACAAGTGTATGATGTTAATTCGATTCTAGAATAACAAATATTTAATGTGAAAAAATTGGAATGTGCATATAAAAATAGTAAAGAACATCTGAGATGAATAGTATTCAATATATTTAGAAAATTTTGGAATGGTTGAAAATAATATAATGAAATGTGAAGAGGAGGAGATCGATAGCTTAGATGTGTTTTCACAACATAGCAATGACGATGTGTTTTTGGACAGTTTAGAACCCTCTCTATATAAAGAAAGATATGAAAGCGCGGTACGTCCACGTAATGTTTAATTTGATTACATATAAGTATTTATTCGGCGGAAAGTGGGCAGGAAAGTTTTTTAACACTATGTTTCCGCTGCCTACCCTGCAACATGCGGAATACAGCGTAAAGCTGGCAAAAGCGCGGCGTTGAGTTCCGCCATTTAACAGGAGTCAACTCGGATTTATTGCATTCTAGAATTCGGCGGAAAGTGGAGAACGAGTGTTTTAACACTAGATTCCCTCTGCCTACCCTGCTATGCGCGGGGTACAGCGTGAAGCTGAATTTTTTTTTATTGTTTCATTGTAAAATGGATTGCATTGTTTTTTCTATTTCCTTTATGTAACTACTATTGTAAAAATAAGAAACTTATGAATAATTTATCTGATATAATACTTATAATTTATTATTTTTTACGAGTAGTGAGATTTAGTGTGAAATTATTTTATTTTGTTATTGTAGTTAAATATATAATTGTAAGTGTGGAAAAATAATGATGTAACTTCTTAACTGGTCTTTTTCACATAAAGTTCGTCACTTTTCACAAAAATTCAAAACATTGCGCGTTGAGTATTCCTGTTGCTGGTCGTGCCAAATAAAAAAAAACCAGTTCATTCTCCCCGATAAAAAATATTATATAAAAATATATATGTAAATAAAAAATGACAGATAATATTAAGAAAATCTACAATGGTTCACGATATATATATATATATATATNTATAGATATATATATATATATATATATATTTTATTTGTCCAGGGTACACAAAGTACACAGCCTCCCAACGTGTTGGACCTTAGCAGTGGCAGTCGATCACACCTATCAACGGCGTTAAACCAACATGCATCAGACGGGTTTGCGGTGCGCGTACTGCGCTTACGCGGCAACTCTCTGCCCTCAGTGCCTCCACAGGCCTGTGCTTTAACCACCCTGACACACCTCGATATCAGCGATAACAAGATAACTGAACTGCCCGAGGAATTATGTCGGTTGACACAGTAAGTATGTAATTTAATTATTGTAAACTATTTATTTGGTACTGTGAATGTAAAAAGTGTTAAGTTGAGTTTTACTTTCAATATTATTATCAGGCTTATTTTGTGGAGTTCTAACTTTTTAGCTTTGTTTGCTTTGCATGTGTGTTTTTCTGCTTAAATTAGGTGGGAAAGGAAGTTCTCGTTTGAATGTATATGTGACGATGAATATCCCGTATCTTTGAGAGTCAATCAATGAAATACCCTTTTTCATTGAAAATTTGTTATGTCTTCATTATTATATATAACATGTTTACAAAGTGAAAATTTCATTCTTGTAGACTGATTCACATGTCCGTTAATAGAAAGTATTTTATAAAAAAATATGACCTAGTAAATGAAAAAAATATTATATTTTTAATTTCTAACGTACAAGTAATTCATAGACATTGAATTGTTATATTCCTCATACAAGAACAACAAATATTTTTTAAAACTCTTTGTACTAGCATTAATTAGAACTAATATATCAAAATTTTTGAATGCTGCTTCATCCACTTAAACTTTTAGGTAATTAGCTAAATTAAATAGTAGCCTATGTAGTGTGTTAGTAAGAGGCAAATCGAAATTTTAAAATACACATATGGGTAATTGATATTTTTATTATATAGATTGAAGATTGATATATATTTTTTAAAAAAGTTCTCATATTAACACGTGCTAGCAGCAAGAGCTTTTATTTACCGTTAATTATTTTCTATCACATTCATATAAAAACAGATGATATTAAATAACACACTCAATACAAAGCAAATAGCTCGAAGAACATCTGGCTCACAATTCGAGAACATTAGATCAGTGTATGTTGCTATTACGGGTCTGTTCTTAACGCTCCGTTGGTGAAGCGTGGCGTTCTGCATCTCAGTATCAACCTTCTTCGCTTTTACGTAGAGCATGGTGCGTTATGTATGTTGTATATGTTTTAATGATAGATACTCTTGACACAGACTCTAGGAAGTTGGAACTTACGCTATTGTCATACATTTCAAGCTTAATGCACCACGCGGCCTATAAGAGCAATTAACATTTTTATTAGTAGTTTATTTGATTATTGAATTAAACAATATTATGAAGAATATCAAAAAGTGTCCATTAAAACAGATAAAATAAGGGTGATGCTGCGATAATTTAAAGATTGCGTCACAGTTAGACTACTGGATTATTTTCAAAAGAAAAAAATTATTAAAACAACTCTATTGATTAAATACATGAATTATCCAAACGTAGCATACTTCATTCCTTTTTTGATATTAGCCATTTTGGTCCCATTTTCAAGTATAATTTACTGTTTACTATGGGGACAAATCTACAGTTTAGTCCTCATATGAGACGGTGCTCCTTATCTCTACTCTCCATATTAAATAATTATTGTTTCAAAATAATAAAAAAATCAGTTAAGAAGTTAAAATAAGATTATAACTATTGGTAAATCGATCTGTCACTATTTTATTGGTATTTTAATAATTTGCTTGTTCTTAAATGTTTTTTAGTATGTAAATTGCATTTTAGACAGCGTACTTAAACTCAACTCATTATACCTGAAGCTCAAAGGTTCAAATATAACAATTCATAATTATATCGGTATGTGTGTCAGTAAGAAAATTCTTGTGTCATCATTATAACTATTAAGATAACAGTTGTAAGCCGTTAATTGGGTACGTTTCCGTTGTGTGCCAATTTTTAAGCGAACGCGCGTCATACCAACGTCTACACTGACAACAAATTGCGTAAAAAAATCGTCAATTATAAGTTTTAGGTTTTTATCAGTGCTTCAAATTTTGATATTATACCTACTCTATTTTAAGAGAATAGGAAAATAAATATTATAAAAGCCGAAAATGAAAAATCTATTTATTGTTTATGTGAAAATGAATTTATTAGATACAAGTTTTTGAAGTAAGGATTTAATAAATAAATATCTATATTTTTAGTAATATTAATTAATAATTGTGAGCGATCTGAACACTAATACGATATAAATATCATTATAGAGATACTTTTTAGAAAATGTATAAATGTGAACATAGCTAGAGTTGAACCCCTGTCTTTTGGAATAGTATGGATCAAATGTTTACATGTCTTTGGCTGTCTTTAACTTGGTATATAACTTTAAAAATGTTAGTTAAAATATTGAATTTTTTGTATATTACCTATATACTCTTAGATATTATGCCATCTTTATATTCTCAGTTCTTTGTAAGTCTATCTACATCAGGGCGTCGAAGCGTGCCGGTTACGTTCACTTTGCGCGCAACCCCTATTAACGGCGGCCTTGTTTGTGTTAATAAATACTATATATAAATGAACTATACTGTATATAAATGTTGCGTGATTGACTTTAGTTATTTCATCGATTACATATAAGTGGTTTTGATAATTCTTACTATTTTGAGAATGAAGTTTAGCAGCCTTCAAATATATTTCAAATTTATTACACAGTAGATAAGTCCATCGTGTGATAGTTTGACGTGTGAGCGATGGTTTAATACTGAATTATATTTTAATATCGCTGATGTAGGCTCTTGACTAAATTGAATGGATCTAGACTGATCTAGACTGATCCTTGGATAGCGTCTTCTACCTACAGTAATTTGTAAGCAATGTTTGTTGTAATTTATAATATCTCCTAATACAGGCTTAGTGTCTATATTACAATACGTGGTAAACAAATGCCTAATTAACAATTGAGTATTTGATACCATCTTATAGCAGTCAGTTGGATGGTTTTTGAAGGAATTATCTACCATATCCGCTCATTCTATAGTTCCGTGAATACTTAACTACTTGTCGATCAGATAAAATGTAATTTGTAGAATGCCTTTTCGTGTTTCTTTACAAAGGTCATAGATAAATATTTTATAGGCATTTTGAATTTAATTATAATTAATAGAAAGAAATAAATTATGGCGCCAGTGAACCAGTGTCTGGTTGTGCGTGCAAAGTTTCTGGGTTTGATGCACTCGGGATTGATTATTATTATTATTACATATTGATATATATATATAAATTTACGAATCACTTCGTTCTCGTAAAATGAAACGTGACGTGAAATCAGTCATTTAAGGCACAATGGCCTAAACAAGGCGGAAATTGGGAGCGTGGTGTCTCATTCTCTATGTGGAACGGGTAATCACAAATAATTAATTAAAAATTAATTAATCACAAATAATATTCAACCCCAATTACTATCGTCCAAACTTCTTCTTCCTGGCATTAATCCCGGCTATTACCAGAGTCTGCCTTCCTACTCAACCTACTCCACTTTGCACGATCTTTTGCGTCCTTGGTGGTTAGACCATTGGCTCTCATGTCCTGCATCACGACATCCAACTAGCGCTTCCTTGGGCGTCCGGGATGTCACGCCCCAGGAACTGGTATAGCAAGGCACCTGCGTCCGACATAGTTCTTAGGCCGGCGCTAACGTGGCCGAACCATCTCAGGCGACGCTCTTGGAGCTTATCCGCTACGTCACGGACCCCAAGACTACCTCGAATGAATGTGTTGCGTATGCGGTCAGACCGCGTTACGCCGCACATCCACCTCAGCATCTTCATTTCCGTGACGTGAAGCTCCTGAGTGTGCCGAGATAGTGCTGGCCAACATTCGCTGCCGTATAAAAGAACCGGTCGGACGATGCTCTTGTATATCAGCCCCTTGAGATTGGACGATATTCTGCGGTCGAAGACCACGCCAGTGACCTCTCGCCATTTGGCCCAGGCAGCGCTTATCCGGCCATGGACATCGTGATCGATGCCTCCAGACGCGCATAACGGATCCAAGGTACCTGAACTTCTCCGACTTAACGGCTGACTCAGGGCCTATAAGGATGGTGCTCGAGTCCGCTCCCGCAGGCCATGTACTCTGTCTTCGACACATTTAGTTTAAGACCGCCATTCTCAAGCGTACCCTTCCAGAGGTTCTCTTTACACTCCAGCGTCAGTCGGTTCTCGTCAATGAGTGCTATGTCGTCGGCATACATCATCAGCCGTCCAAACTGTACTAGTAATATTTCTTACAATAGTCAATAAAAAATCGATTTCATATGATAATGAAATAGTTGTACCTAATTCGATTTAACAACAAAAAGACCTCAAGGAAGCAGAAGTGTTGAAAGGGGAAATCGAGACCAGCTATTGCATATAGATTTATTAGATAAGAAATACAATAATGTGTGTGTATTGTAACATCGCCGGCGAATCCGTTGCGTCTAGGCGGTATTGCCAAACGTTGATAGGAAATGTGGACTGAAGACAATACAGTCGGTGAAACAGGCTTATTTTTATTATAATCTATTCAGTTTTACTTTGTTTTATCGTATTTATTACATAATATTTTGACTATATTCAACCTATAGTAATATACGTCTCAGTTTCATAACGTCACTGTCGTTTAGGCCTGTATTTAAATACCGCCCTCAAGTCTGAGACCGATCCTGAGAGGCCGTTTTAATTCATAAATTAATTAAGATCGATATCTGACTTGAGATTGATTCATAAATACGGACCAAATAGTTATACGATAAGTTTACCTAAATAAGAACAAATGAGAACAGGAATATGCTTAGAAAACAATTTATGATTTTTTATTTGATTTAGCGAATATTTAAATATTACCTATTTGTGGAATGATTTACATAAAAATAAGAATTTTAATTACTATGATAGCATTACATAAAAACGGAATGTATTAAATTTATTAAATTTTTAATGTAATACAATGTATTATTTTTTTTATTTTGATATTGTTTAACTTGCCTTGACATTCGTGGCTAATGTTGCAACTAAAAATATTAGGTACATGAGAGTAAAAATATTTGGATGCTTAATATTATCAAAGAGCTCAATCAACTTTAAAAAAAAGGGAAGTAATTTGAGATTTTTTCTATAATTAATTAGTTTCGAAAAACATACTCGTATAAAAATATTTTAAAATTATAACTTTTTGTCCGTGACTGTATACAAGACATGCAGTGGGGCGCGAATACGCTGCGGTCAGTTAGTGCCTACACATTCTCAATGATAGTCATACGTATTTTAGATTTTTTTCAACTTTTCGTAAAAGCTAAAGTTTTAGTTGTGAATGATCGTTGTGTTACAAAAATATCCAGGATGTACTTAAGAATTACTAGAAATATTGGTAAGTTTTAATATATGATTTGTTTACTTCTCGTAAATAATTTACATATATATATGGAGGAGCAAATGCGTTTGTTTATTTTTTTTTTGTTAATTTAAATGCCTTATGCATCCAACATAAAGCATTTCACAAGATTTCATTGGGTCCTAGCAGATTAGTCTTTATATCTGCGAATATTAAGTAAATTTCAATTACGTAATTAGTTCATCCAATATAATTATGTAACTTTTACTTTTATGCCAAATATAATTATTTGTGAGGAAAGTGTTAAAGATGTTAAAAAAGAAAATATAAAAATAAGTACTGTATATGATAAATTTATATTATACATATGAGAATTAAATAAAAAAATACATATTTCATATTTATGAAAAGTATATTGCGCCTAAATAATTGATATTGTATACGATATTACACGTACCTACATCTTAAAATAACTTTTAATAACGGAATTAAAGTATTGTTGTTTGGAAACTTATATTTACAGTAGGGTTAACAAGTCATGGCTGGTCTGAAGTTAGCTTTATGCGCATTGTTGACCTGAGAAGAAAATAATCAAAAGTAATAAAAAATCCTAAAATCGGACCCATTTACAGGTAACTCCAGGGCAGCGACTTCACTTCCGGCGCGACTTGTTGGCCCTACTGTACCTACTTACAATCTCATATACTTTTTAATAACCTATTACTTAAGTTTTAATACATGAAACGCACAATAAAAGTGATTTATAGATAATTGCAATAAAAATAAATCAATCAATTAAATTAGTGTGTACTTTTTTACGTGCTAATTAATAACGTAATAAGTTTTAACAATAATTTATGCTCGTTGTCTACATATTATTTTTTACCAAATAAAATACTTTAAAGCCATTTCGTGAAGTTAAATATGTTTCATCAGTCGCGGTTTATTCATTTGTAGGTCAGAAATTTACATACGAAATCTTAACTTGGAAGAAATTATAAATATTGAGAAATTTCTTTACAGTTTATAATAGATATCGGTGCAATTCGATTATATGTATTTACCTGCCTATATTTCGGAATATATTGCGATTGCATTAATATTTAATGTATTCTTTTTCATCAAAAATTTTATACCTACTGTTAAGTGATAATTTCCTACAGGAAGTTTGGTAAAGGCGTGGCCATTTAGGAATACGTGTAATGTCCGTGTTTTATAAGATTTTTTTACACATAGAACCAGTATGAAATTTTTGTAGTCAAATAAAATACAAGCAAGTCAATAAAAAATTGCTTAATATAGACCTTGGCAAATCATAGGGTCGTAAAAACTAAGAACCCTGAAAAGAATGAAGTATACTTAGATAGTACAATATATTGTGATCGTCTTAAATCGTGCGGATTTTTATTGGCTTTCTTATTGTCAGCACAGGTTCAATGCTTCTATTTCCCATTTATGTCTTATACATTATTTTATTTTAATATCATATTTAAAAATATAACACAAAAAAATACTTTAACATACAAGAATTCGTTAAAACAAAAACCCAGACTTTTATACACACGACATATCTAAATATTATGGAAAGTTGTTTACATCATTGTTTTTTGTGGGATTCCTCTGTTTTCGTGTTGTACTAAAATTATCTTATACAAACAACATACATAGATGTAAATTGTATAATGTGTATTATTATATATATCTCAAAGAGTCTCAAGTAGTCTAGAGATGAATGACCTTTTCAATAATAAGTGAAACTGTACGAAGCAAAATTTATTTATTTTTGTACAAATTATTCATAATTGCTGGTACTGATTTGTTTTACATCTTAATTGATAGTGCGTGCACCTATAATTTAAACGATGTTCATTTCATTTTGTGATTGTTATTGTGTTAATTTATTCATTTTGGCACGGTATTGTTAAAAATATGAAGTATTTTATTACATACATATATACATAGCTTCACGCTTTATCCCTAGCGGGTTAGTCAGAGAGAACGGGGCTCTACTTCTTTCGCTTCGTCCACAGTCATCAACCTCTTCATATATGCCCTCCAGAGGGCATGCTTTTTACGCGACCTTCCTCCAGTATATTTGATACTGCGTTTTCGAAGGCCAACCGAGGTCAATGTAAATGTAAAGATATTTTATTAAAGAAGATGATTTATATTTTTTCAGGCTAGAGGAGATAAATGTTAGCGACAACGAGATTCAGTCATTAGACTGCATCCTGCGACTGCCACGATTACGCGCAGTTATAGCAGCTCGAAATCTTATTACAAATATCGGAGTAAGATTTATTGATAATAATATAGTTTATCAGTTTAACCGTAAAGTTTTCATAACATATGAAAAGGAAAAAAAGGGAAAATGTGTATAGTTGTAGTCTATTATCTATTTATTTGAATAAAAGTCTAGGAGAGCTAAAAAAAAAGGATTTTAAAAATAAAGCTTATTATTAGATATTAATAAAAAAAAATCCAACAAAAATCTCTACAAAGGAACATAATCTACATGCTCAAATAATGATTTTGTTCACCCTAGAAGTTTTTATGTACTTTATGGTTTCAGACTAGTAGGACAGCTCAAATGGGTCCTGGAGAGGAAAACAGAGGCGAGTACCGCGCGCCGCTCACAAACGTCGACCTTCGATACAATAGACTGAAAGGAAGCATTATACTTGGTAATTATGAAGTAAGTCATAATTATTTATATGACATTAAACAGAATTATTTATTATCTACTACGTGAACGGGAACGGAGTGTCTTAACACTAGGTTCCCTCTGCCTACCCTGCTGTGTGCGGGATACAGCGTGGAGCTGATAATAATGGAAACAGAACTAAATTGTAATAAAATAATAATAAAAATCCTGTAGTTTATGATGCTACTTCTAAAAATTTTACGTATTAAGGGACATAGACTTGTGTATTCCAATCAATTACATTTGTGTAATCAATGATTATTATAGTTTTTCTATATGCAAAATCCATAAAGTGCGAATATAAACTATATTGTGATTTTCACAGATATAAAAAACAACACCCTTGAAACCAATCCCTGGACAATATTAATAATATAGAAACTTGTTAATTGTTAACAAATAAGCTTTCATAATATCCACAGCATCTCGTCTCGCTAGATGTGTCTCACAATGCGGTGGAGGTGCTCGTGGTGTCGGCACTACGGGGCCTCCGCGAACTCTACGCGGCCCATAACAATATACAGCATCTGGCATTACACGGCGCTTCTCTCAGAATATTGCATGTGCCTTATAACCGTGAGTATTTTGAATGTATGTTTGTATTACAAATACATACTAGATAATAATTATTTTATAATAGATCTTGAACAATAAATATTTTACAAACATATTATGAAGTAGGTACAGTTATTGAATAAATGATTATTTCCATTTACCTACTGCAATATTTGTCTAGAATAAATAACTTGTAGTTTAATCAGATGGGTAACCCACAACCAACTTTTTATTGAACACAAAATTTGTAAAAAGATTTGTATTAAGTAGAATTCTATTATTTTTTGATTTTTCAAAAAGATGAAAAAATCCAACTAAGTTTTTTACGTGCACTCATTTCGCATATAAAAGGGTAGGCTGAGGGAACCTAGCGTTAACTTATTATATATCGGGTTCACTTGTTATATACTTTGGTTATTATATTTACTTAATTTTGAACATCTATTTATTTTCTTTTTTCCAGAAATGGATAGCTTAACGACGATGGTGCCACCAATAAATTTAGCAGAAATAAATGTCTCACATAACAAACTAACAGCACTACCTCAGTGGCTCAGTGGGTGTTCAGATCTGACCAAGCTCTACGCTAGCAATAACCAATTAACTTCACTTCCAGAACATCTATTCTGTAGCGAACTGTCAAGCTTAAGTCATCTTCATTTATCTCATAATAAAATAACGAATTTCCCGTCTATGCCTAGACTAAGGTCCCCGTTGAAAGAACTATTATTACACGATAATTGTATACAAGCGCTTCCAGAAAACTTCTTCTCCATATGTGATAGATTATGTGTGTTAAATCTTTCTAATAATAGATTAAGTCGACTACCACGTGTGAGAGGAGCGTCGCCGCATTGCTTAGAACGTCTTTACTTAACAGCCAACTGCTTATCTGATGAAGTCATAGATGTCATTATAACGTTTCGTGGTCTTAAAATACTTCATATTGCCTATAATTGCCTTACAAGTCTACCTGAAAGCTGTTTCACTTTTTGGCCAGAAGTAGAAGAACTGGTAATATCTGGAAACTCATTTACGAAATTGCCAGACAATTTGCCACAACTGAATAATATTAGAATTGTACGAGCTCATTCCAATAGGCTACGATCAGTACCAATGTTTGCATGTAGTGCTTCAGTAAAAATATTAGATTTTGCACATAATGAACTGGATAGTATCGACTTAAGGCTTCTTGCCCCAAAACAGTTGAAATTTCTTGACATATCTTGTAATAAAAAACTGCAAATGGATCCATCACAGTTTAATGCATATAAATGTCAACGACCACTCAGTCTCGTGGATGTAACAGGACAGAATACAGTATCATGGTCCCAAAAAAATAATTTTCATGAAGAATTAAACGGCGTGACTCCATGGGTTACAGGTTTTTCAGAATGTCCTAACAAAAAATTACAATTGTCATGTGCTCAAATTCGTCTGCCGTCATTTTGCAATAAGGAAGGTCTTTTTGCTATAATTGATGGGGAGTCTGATGTAGAAGTACCTAGAATTTTGCAATCCAGTTTACCTGGACTTTTACTGGAAGAAAGATCGATAAAAGAAACTGTTAATGAATATATGAAATATGTTGTACTCTCAGCTCATAGAGAGTTGAAGGAAAAAGGCCAAAAAAGAGGAGCTTGTCTTATAATGTGCCACTTGTCGCCAATAAACATACCAGAAAATGGTTTTGGCCAGACAGCCAAGAAGTATAATTTAAGATTAGCAAATGTTGGTGATACAAAAGCAGTGTTAAGTCGACGTAGCGGTCCACTGTGCCTCGGTGTGGAAAACAATAAACGCATCGGCTACTCATCCAGATACCCAAATACTGTACCCGATCCGGACGTTATTCATACAGTGATCAAAGAAGACGACGAGTTTCTTATATTAGGAAACAGTAAATTTTGGCGGTCCGTCACAATTGACACTGCTATAGCGGAAGTGAGAGCTGAAAGAAATCCAGTGCTAGCAGCAAAGAGGCTGCAAGATTTAGCACAAAGCTACGGTACCGATGATTGTATATCTGTAGTTATAGTAAGATTTGATACACGTTCAGATGTAGATATGCTAATGCGAGAATTGCGAAATACCATTAATACTAATAAGACAGAGTGCAAAGCAGACTGTTGTTGCTCTAGATTAGAACCATGCTGTCATTCCATGACCCCACCAAAATCAACTAGTGATAGATCATCGCCCAGTGGACAAAGTGATCGGCCTTTAACTGAATCCGTAAACCAGCACTATGCAAG
Source organism: Heliconius nattereri (assembly GCA_013403645.1). Classification (NCBI taxonomy): domain Eukaryota; kingdom Metazoa; phylum Arthropoda; class Insecta; order Lepidoptera; family Nymphalidae; genus Heliconius; species Heliconius nattereri. The sequence continues at coordinate 6,693,935 of JAAIXI010000230.1, forward strand.
TGTCAGGTCACACATAAGAGCGTCTGAAAGACGACCACGTGGGGGCGTTGCTAGAGCTATTAGAGTACGCGTTGAAGAAGACAAAGAAGGGGAAAGAAAGAATGATGCTGTGCCCTCTTCTGATGAACAATTTAAGTGTTGGGAGTATATGCTAGAACAAAACACGCAAATGATATTCGATAAGGAATTAGATAACCTATCAAAGGGGATCAAGTCCAACACAAGCAGCTTAAGAAATGTAAAAGGTTTGTCTGGCAGCAGCCCCCAGTTACATTTAACTGGAAAACAGGCTAAAGTACCATTCCTTTCCAAGCATTTTGGAAGTGCAAGGAATTTCGGCAATACTCTCAAGCCAGAATTTCGCTTCGGATCAGGTCGAGTACCTAACGGTGGTCCAAATGCTGCGTATTTTGGCTCCTTACAACGACTCATGCCTTATCATTTAGAATATGACTTTGCCGTTATTCAAGAAAAAACTGCCCAATCACAAGACTCATTAGATTTAGAAGGCCGCATGCAGCAGTACTGGGGAGTCGCTACAACAGAATTATGAAATTTATTAAAATAACTATTTAATTCGCAATTTGTAAATAAAACTACAGTCGAATTACCGTATTATGTGTTATTAATTAATATAGCATTTTTTCGACTAGATTTTTTGCACAAAGTTTGATATCACTATGAAATTACATTTAAAATTTTAAAGAAATAATTACGTTAATCATATGTACATTAGTAATGATTACAGAAAACATATATCTTATCAATTTATAGATAAATAATAATTTCTATTAATTAAACACTAATTTGTGACGAGAGCAACAATTTCAATTTGTCTTAAGTATTAGTGAACTTATCACAACAAATATGTTCTTAAAAGTTTATATACACTGATATTACACGTTTCAATCTTCATTGATTGAAACATTACACGTTTCATTCTTGTATTTACAAGTCTCTCGATATCTTATTTACAAACAAAGCCTCTTATACATAACTCAATTTTAAAATTCGATAATCAATTATTTACAGTACGTTCACATCACTCAGAAGTGTTTTTACTATTTAATCACTGTCATTAGGACATCACAGCTCACGCTTGACGACAAGCTCAAGAGGTTGTAAGCCGAGGGCTTGCGGCGTGCACGGCATGGGATGTAGGGCGGGCGCGGCGGTCGCGGGGAGCGTGGGGTGCGCGTGCGCCGGTGGCGGCCGCCGCTAGGGATAACCTCGCGGCGAATAGTGGTGCGGTTCTCCCAGCCATGAGTCCGGGGAAGGTGGGAAATCTGGATATCCTCCAGCTGCCGGTGATGATGAACTACTCATATCCGACGCACCACCTGCGCCGGCCCCTAAACCAGCGCCGCTCATAGCCTGACCTGTTACAATAAAAAAATATTAAATTATGTTAGTAAGAGAATGCTTTGGCAAATAAGTAGAATCGGAATTATTTTAGAAGCAGAAAAAATCATTTAAATATCTATAATAGACTAAAAATAATAAGAAATATATTTCCAATTTGACTTCATGAAAAATTTAATATTTTACCTATATTAGTATAAACAAGATGATCAGGGGGATAGTGGTAGTGTGCGTGTGGTGGCGAGTGCGCGCGCAGATAAGGTGGCGTAGCCCCAAACCTAGCGCTAGCCGCACCGCCCGCAGGCGACCCTTCTTCGCCTCCCAACGCTGCTGTGCTATAGCTGTCGTTACTTAGCTCTGCAATTGAATCAATATTTCAATTATTAATTATTAATATATATCCAATTATTAATATATATCCAATTATTAATATAAATTAATATTAGCACTTAGATCCATATTTATCTTATAACCATTGATCAAAGTAACTCATTCGACTGAAATTTCGATAACATTATATCATCATTTATATAAGGAAAATTGTTACTTCAAATGAAATAATACGAAAAATATAATTGAATTACCGTGATGACTGAAGGAATCCAGATCAATTTTCAACTCGTCCTTGTCGAGTAGTCTATCGTGTCTCGGGGAGCCACTGCCGCTACCCTTCATGGATCTGAAATATTGAGACCATCGCGTCCGCCCAGCGTCTTTTTTCAATCTCTTTTCCTTTGCTCTTCTGTAACAACATTACAGATAACATTATTGATTTAAAATTATAATTAAAACAGTCACTTGTCAAGTTATTAATATTAATTATTAATATTTTTTTTATTTAAAACCTTTATTTCAATGTTTAATTATTATTGTTGCTTAATAAGTATAATAAACACACAATGCTACGATACTATATTTACATATTAACAATTGAACATCAAAAGTCCTGAAAAGCTCTAAAGCTCCCTGTTGTGTATATTTAGCGTGTGTTATTAGAAAAGCGACGGGGAGCCGACGTCGTGTACGCGCTTAATTAATGCGCCTCCGCCCAGTCCACGGGGACTCGGCCTGCGATATTACCAATGGATTATTGGAACAACGAAATTGCCTAACTGTGTAAGTATTGCGTAATATTAGGTATTGACTTTATGAAATGGACAAAAAATATTTTTTTAGACCTTTTAGAATTTGTTGTACCTGTTATATGTATTATATAAGGCGTCATTTTCTAATAACTATTAATAGATTTTTTTTATATATTCCGATTAACTAAATAAACTAACTTATTTTCTAAAAGAAAAAAAATCTAATCAGTTTCACAGTCATGCTGTATTCCGCACACAGAAGGGAACACTTAGTGTTAAGACACTCCTTTTTTTCGAAGGCATTGCGTGTTGAGTGGCGGATCTCAACGCGGAGCAAATGGTAATTCATTCTCTTCACGGTTGTAGGACTCATAACGCGCGCGGTACGATCCCCACTCGGGATCGTAACTAAAACTGTCGCGTTACAGTCACACACTTGTACCCCTGAGCCACTACGGCCATTTTCCATAGGTGGTATATATATAAATGAATAAGCTATTATGTGTAACATGTTCACATGGACAATAGATATGGTTGATCAAAGTATAAGTCTGGCATTGTGATAACGGGTGCAGTTTTACGAGGCGAGGCCAAAGCGCAGGGCGTGACGGCCGCCGTGACGTGAGCCGGTCACGTGAAACCAAACGTATCGCGATAGGTTGAATTGTACAAACTAGTTACAAAGGTAACGTAAGTAAGTTTTTTTAAGTAATCCTTATATTACACTTATGATTAAATCATATGTCTTATTAAAATAAACCAATCATTAGGCCAATATAAATGTAATTAAATTTCATAAAAAGTCTTATTTACTTATTTTTTTTTCTAAGAACAAAATATTTTTGGATCTGTTAAACAATTTAAAAATGAATTTATAAAAGTAGTCGAAATACATTGTAAAGCTTTAGATTCTATTTTGTTTGTAACTTCACGCGGTACTGCGCACATAGCAGGTAGGCAGAGGGAACCTGAGCACTCAGTGTTGAGTCACTCCGTTCCTATTAAGAAATTCTGGAGGCATTGAGTGGCAGAATTCAGCGCCACGCTTTGCCTGGTAAAGGATGATAAAGATGCCTAGGAAATGAAATTAATGAATGGAAATGAGTGAATTTTGCCACATCTGGCTTCTTTAACTTTAGATTCAATAAAATTTTTACATATTATGAAATAAATTGTCTAATATACAGAAAGAAATTTACAAAAATATTATTTGCGACGGTAATGAGATTTTTTACAATAAAATGTAATTAATAGTCATTTCATTTTAAAAAGATTTTGTGATTTTTGTGTTGGAAAATATTTGCACTAAAACTTACAAAGCAATGCCTGCCTACACAGGCTACACAATTCCTTTTCCATTTGTATATCCAGTAAGATGCAAGAATACTATAGATATTTTAATTGTATAAAAAATAATGAATTATACATTTTTAGTCGAGGTCATTTTTTTTTATTCAAGGTGAGAGACGTAAGGTTTGTTAGATAGTAGTATTTCTTTTGTTTATTTGTACGTCCGTTTCAGTTTGAAGCGTTTATTATTATGCTCCTACATATCTTTTAAGTTTACGAAATTGCTTCACCTCTAAGTTGTTATTTGTATTATTTAATTTATTACCAAATATATCATTTTATTAAATTTTGTGAGTACATACTTGAACAAAATGCAATAACTGCTAAGAATGTATCTATTAGAACAAACACAGATGAATCGCTTATATTCAAAAACCGTAAAGTATTAAGTAGAAAAAGCTTATTTACGTCTTTAAATATCAACCATTTCAAAATCGTTAGTGATAACTCGCTTTGTGGTTTAAACATTTATGCAAAATTGATTATTTATATCCAAAATCGATTTCAAATTAATATGCTTGTGAAAATCGTTATCGCATAAATAGTACTTGTTGAACGCGATTATTTGCCTTGTATGGGAAAGAAATACTCACATTTACAACTCTACGTTTAAGATTATAGGATTATTATTAATACTTTAGTAGGAGACTTTACAGAGGAGAGTACTGTAGCTTTATGATCATCACAGATAATAAATATCATTTTCATAGACATGGGTATTATAAATTGCAATTATAACTGACTAATTTCAATAAGTATGTATCACATAGATGATCAATTAAACAAAATAGACGATCAATTATACAAAGAAAACCTAAACATAGAGGCTACAACACTTCGATTTTAATCTCATCAGATTGTTACATTAGTAAATATATAAATTTTCTTACCTGGCAGTCTACTTTAGATAAGATAGAAATTTGAATTTGATATTTATTATCAACCCCAAAATCAACACCTTAGTGGTCAAATATCGCAAATACCCGTCTTAGGGAGCATATAAACAACGCCAATATAAACTTCGTGACTCCTAACACATGTAGTAACAAAGATTCATAAAAATTACTTAGCGCCAATAACAATTACTTAGCGGTCGAATATTGCGATCTTAGTGATCACTTAAGTCCTATAAATAATGTCCCTACAAAATTTGAGACTTCAAGCATTTGTAGTAACGAAGTTTCGTACAAATTATCAACTTCAAAATCAAGCCCTTAGGAGTAGAATACAGTAAGCGAATATTGTATGCGTCCTATAAATAAATTCCGTGCAAAATTTGACACTCCTAGCTCTGGTAGGTTCTGAGATTTCGTGATGAGTCACTCACTCACACAAAGGTCACTGAGTGAGTGATCGAAAGGTCACTCACTCAGTGACCTTTCGATTTTATATATATAGATCTGCCTATGCTAATGCGGAAGATGCTAAAAGTTAAAAAAAAATAACAACCTACCTATTTTGAAACCAGACTTGTACCACACGCATGTCTAAGCCCGTATCTTGAGCTAGCTGTTCCCTTACATGTCTGGCTGGTTTTGGACTACTGCTATAGGCACTCTTCAGGGTCTCTAACTGCTTGGCAGTTATAGTTGTACGCGGCCGCTTACTTGCTGCGTCGCCGTCTAGGGAACCTTCACCTGTTAGCGGACTTTTATTAATGTTGTTATCAATGTTTTATGTCAAAAAAAAAACTAGACGAACGAAATTATTTATTTAAATGTTCCCAATTTCTGGATGGGTATAATTTTTTTTCAATAAAATTATAATTAAAACTACCGTATGATATTTACATAGATAGCATTTTATGACTCACCTTTTGCCCTCGCCGCTTCATAGTCGGGCTTACACACGAGCTTTCCGTCTTCCATTAGATAGAATTCGTCACCAGTGTTTAGAGTGCGCGCACAAGCAGCACACGCGAAACACCTCAGATGATAGACATGCGCCTGCGCACGGCGCACCACCTGCGTCGGCGGGATGCCCTGCCCGCAGCCTGCACACTTCGTACCGAACCGCCTGGGACAACAGCCGCAACCCACAACATTATCAAAGTGATATTTTTTATTAATTCTTTAATTTCTTTCTATAATAAAATATATCATGTTTGTACCACACAATAGATTTATGATATCACCAGAATTCCCAATTCCTATTGTAGAACTTAGTTTTGTTATAATAAGAGTAAAGCAAATTTAGAATAGAATATTTGCTTTTTATCTATCAAAAGGCCAGTTATGGCACAGAAACACAAGCGCGTGGTAACTAAATTTATATTTTTATTTCTTCGCTCTGGTGTCGAGGCAAAGCGCGGCGTTGAGTTCCATAACTCGGCAACTACAAAATTCGGAGCGAAGTGTTTTGGCACTAGACCTAACCCTGTTAGCGTGAAGATAAAAATAAAATCTATCAAGAGGCTTACTTGAAAAAATCTTCAGTGCAGTATAATTGGTTATTTCTTGCAAAACACTTCCCCGACAGCATAGCACGGCATTCGACACAACGCAAGCAGCCCGCGTGCCAGGTGCGGTCCGACACTTTTAGCACATATCGATCTACTATCATTTCATGGCACCCTCCACACTTGGGTATACTAGCTGTAACAAATAAATACTATAAATTACACAGCAACATAATTTAATTAAAAAGTCAACGATCTCTCTTAAAATAGGGTAATAATAGGGTTTCATTTTTTACCTACAATCTACATAATCATACAATAGCATGAATTCTACAGAGAGATTCATAAGAAACGAATCAATTGTACCTAATTTCATGTACCTAATATACATAAAAACAGTTAGATTGATAGATGTTAAGTTAAACGCGGTAATCTCAGGAACAACAGCTCTAAATTGAAAAATATTAAATAATTGAGAAAATACATTTTAGGGTTCCGTCCCCAAAAAGTATAACGGGGCCCCATTACTAAGATTCCACGGCCCATCCGTCTGTCCATGATAGTTAGACAGTTGAAATTTTCACAGATAATGTATTTCTATAGCCGCTATAACCACAAATGAATTAAATAAGTATCTACGGGGTTTTTCATGGAACAAGCACTTGACCGGTTTTTTTCTAGCCTTAAATTAAAAAAGATACTACTTAGAAGTCCATGTATTCATGGTGCGGTTCCCACAGTGTTTCAGCATGAAGAGCTCCGGAGTAGTGATTGGGACATGCGCAGTGTAGGTTTCAGGTCCCTTAAAGGCGCATTAAAGCTTACATCTAATACCGAGCTCGTCCCTCTATCTAAATTTGAAATGATTCTACTAGTGCCACATTTGAAATACATTCTAGAAACTAATTGATGATAGTTCTATACAGACCGTTTTTTCAACAAACTATAGATAGATTTCTCTGCCATACCGCTTCTATTTCTACTGAAAGAATAACCGCTTCTTTTCATGATTTCTAATACTTTGTTGTGACGTTAGATTTTATCTCTCTTTTTAGGAGTACAGGAGTATTTACAGTAGGTACACAACAAGTGTTTAGGTTTTCCTACTGCTCTTTACAGATGAAACAAGACCGTCCAGTGTCCACCGAATTCGATTACCCTAGCCAAAATTTCTAAGTTTTTTTTTATGTAGGTATTCATCTTCATAAAGAGGGTTTTATTAATAGGTATCGTATACGAGGAAAACCTAATATAAACGTAATATTAGAAAATTTTGGTTGTCATTTTTATAATCCTTCTTGAACTTGCTTACAGGTTGATAGTTTTACTTTTTCCAGAACATTTAACAATATTTCAGCTTGTACTTCTGAAGAAGGCGAAGAATAGATTACGAAGAACACGGAATACCGAAGAAATTATAATCCGCCAAATGAAACGGCCGTCCCATTGTACCTATGAGGTATATTTTATACTTCGCGTTCCAAGACACAGGCAAGGCATTTACTAGGGTTTGTCGTCTTATCTGTTTGTTTGTATGAGCACATCTTCCGAAATATTGGATGGATTTGAATGATTTATTTTGTTGTTGTGAAGCCATTAAGTCTGCTTAAGATCTATGCTATAATTGATTTTGAAGACTGGCACACCTGATTTAAAACCAGCTAAACTATAAGAAAAAAATACTTCCTTAACAAAAGTGATTGAGCGTGCATCTACATTTTCCATTGACATGTAGAAATTGTCTAGAATATCTAACGAAGAACCTTTATAGTTCAGCTCACCTATAAGAAATAATGAAATGTCGCCTAATAGCAAAAGTTGTTCAATGATATAAAACACATTTACACGGACGAAGAATAAGGAATAACTGAAAAGAACCAAACCGATTAAGTTTTGGTTTCATACTAAATATAGACCTATAATTGATATAGACCATATGAAATTTATTTTTCTTATTAATATACTATTTCTATTGAATATTTTATTGTTGTTATTAAGTCCAATCAAATCAATAACCGGTAATAATAACGTAAAAAAAGAATAATATAACAACAACAACAAATAATTATTTATTATTGTTTTTGAAGATTCCATTTATTATCTATGTATAGGGATATTGAAATATCGATAACTGATATCGATCTATGACCCATTTACCACGATATAGCTTTATTATATCTATAATGCTCCCTCGTACGTATAAACCTCTTAAACAAACAATCACAGAAAAACTTGACACATTCCAGCACAACACATTCTGGTTTACGTACATAGAAACACTTCAGGCAGATGCTCGAGCTGTATCGGCGGTACGCGCATGTCGGCGAGCTCATCCTCCGCGCCGGGGTACATCATGGCACCCAACATGATCCACGGCCGCCCTGAGCCGCTGCGTCCGACGCACTGATGCCACCCCTCGGAACAACCCCAAACCCTCTTATCATTGCCTCCATGCCATTGGACGACGTCTCTCTAATGATAACAACCACCACGCCCCTCGACCAATCCCGCCGATCGGTCCACCCAGCGATCGATTGCGGGAAAATTCGCGTTTCAGTGAGAATGATATTGAACGTTTTACACTACAAGTGTTAGTAGACAAATGGACTCTATTGTTATGATTATTATTTTTCTATGTTAGTATGGATAGTATATTTCTTTTTTTATGCCAAATAATTCGAAAAATAACAAGGAATCGTTTACTCACACATAAACTTGCCTGCATAAGTGAATTTTGAATACTTATTTTTTAATATACGAAAGATACGTACATTAATTAATTGTATAAAAATACTTAATTAAAAATTAATTATTTGTATTTATAACTTATTATAAAGAGCAAATTAAATAATTAAATTATATTGTAAATATAATCCGTAGCACCATGGTCATAAACGTAACGCTACATGTAATAAATAAATATAACTAAATATATCAAAGTAATCCTAAATAAAAGTTCGCGACAATAATAAATAAATTATTACTTGTTCACTTTGTTTAGAAATTGGTACGAAATAATATTTCCCCGTTTCTAAGTTATATGGTATATCAAAAGTTCCTCGATAATCTGAACAATAAATCTGTAATACAATCCGGTCTAGGCCCTGGTCAAGCGTGACCTGGCACAATGAATTATACAAGTGAGCGCGAGGGCAGCGGCGTGTGCAACTTTACGACCACATAAATCAATGTAGAGCGTCACTCCCTGCACTAGTCCTTAGGGTCGGGAGGAACTCAACATCAGCCCTTGAAGACTTAAAGAATAGTAAGTCCGCTGTTATATGCAAAATTTTATACATATTAACGCTAAACTGTAGCTCAGTTACATTTGTTATCGATATTTTAAATCAAATTTGAAGTACCTATATATAAATTACTAGTGGGCCCGGATGCGGCTACGCCCGCTTGAACTATACGATAATTTATTAAATATATTTATGGAGTAATTTTCGGTTTTCAATAGAACTTGTAAGAAAATATTAGCCTAAATAATTAAAAAGAGGTTAAAAAAGAATAATAAGTGGAGATTTATTATTAGAAAAAATATTAGTGTAACCGAAATGAACAAACAAAAGAAGTGAAAATAACTAAAGGAAATTCTTAATATTAGAAAAAGTACCTAAAGTTTGCCGTGCGCGCGTACTAAACATTTTTCTATATTAAATTATTAATAATTTTTGCGAACAATATTAAATAAAATCACATATGATTAAAATTACGATATTTTAAATGTATACCATCGATATAGATAACCGAACTGAGATAAATTAATTATAAGCAGAAAATAATTACATGAAAATTAACACTAATTCGAAAATATATAAAAATGTACAAAACCATCAGTCATCCGCCCGTTCGTGTCGGTCATACTATACCACTCGTAGGCTTGGTCATTCCGAATCAGTGACATCTCCTTAATTATTTATTAGAATGTTATACAGTAAACTATAATTTCCATCTAGATGAAATGCTAAAAGTGACTGTTATATATATTTTCATAAGGATGAATATTAAATTATATAAATCATCTAATGTATACAAATCTATATCTATAGTATATATCAACGCGGACTTTTGAAACAGTATTTAAGGTATAATATTTTTGTAGACCATTGTTTTTGTGTCTCATAAGATCGAATCGGCGCGCGCCATATAGGCGTTAAGCAAGCTCATTTTGACGTTTTCTTACAACAACAAACTTGAAGCCGTTGCCTAGCAACGTCGCGTAGCGACGGTTGTTACTAACATGGCGGAATAAATTGCATGTCAAATTAAAAAGTATTTCAATATATTAATATATATCGACAATATTACAAATATAAGAAAAAAAAGATATCTCTATATGAGTAAAATACTCTAAATAAATAATAAATCACAATTAAATTAGCGGTTTGGCCCTGATTGCGACAGGCAGACAGTCAGACAGAGTTACTTTCGAATTTATAATATAGGTATGGATGTAAGTTTTTATTCTCCCCTATTATTTAAAATAATTGGAAGCAACTAGATATGCCTAATAACTTTAGAGGTGATCTTTGAAATAAAATCTATTGAGCTAAAGTTTTGTATGATTATTTTATTGAAAGGTCGTACCGGCTACGAAAATGAATGATGAATTCAATTAGAGTCACTAAAATTAGTCTTATTTCTGTCATGGGTATCTTACGCCCAGAGGTTAACAAAATTTATATGAAAATAATTTATAGTTTCATTGTCGGTCTATAAATTGTGATTAATTAATAGAAAAAAATAAAATTGATACAAGAAGATTCAAAATATAGCTGAGGTCTTTAACTCACTCATACCAGAACAGAACCAGTGGTTTATTTGAAAAATTTAACCACTTAAATGCGAGTCGGATTCGTATACCGAGGGTTCCGAACGAATTTCAGGATTGTATGTACACACACAATTGAAGAATCTGGAGTACAATTTCAAAAAATTGACAAACTTAAGCTTTTTTATAAAATATGTATAAATTTTCACTCGTATAATTTTTTACTTTTTTGTAGTGCAAGTTATCACTTCTTGTCAAATTTCATAACTGTAGATCCACGGGAACCTATAGGATTTGATTATACGGTGAATTTCATACAAAATGCAGCAAAATCAATGCATAAACGCTCGTATCTTTCGACTGCGTTGACTTGGAAGTTTGATTTTTCCTTTTCTTTAAGGGACTGTAGGCTCTATTTTTATTTAAATTTAACATTAATTTCATATCGATACGTCCATGACGGACAAAGATAAGGGTATAAGAGTTCAGTTTTTTTCCTTTTGAGATAGGCACAGAACTCAAAAAAGTAGGAAAACGAGTCAAATGACTTACAAAGACCCATCATGAGCAAACGCACCCATTTACCCGCTGCCTTTCATGAACATCTCTAACATAGGATGGGTGGTGGATGAATTGGCCAGCAGAGTAAAGCTATCCGTACCCATGACCTATATTATTGGCGACGATTAGGTCTTTATTAAGGAAAAAGATATTTTCTACGGATGCATGGTTACGACTTTGAAGAAATTTTGCGTTCTAGTTCTACACTGCTCTCTGCTCCCAAATGGGTTCACCAGTTACAGCAAAAGATACATATACTAAAGTAAATCGATAATTCGATATTTTATAGGAACGATATTAACCTCCGAGCAATGGGGCCGCAAATATTTGCGAATACTTTGCTTCTTGTGATAGGTATACAGGGTGGAAGAGGCAGCGCTCCTTTTACTGAAACTGCATATAGGTTAAAATATTTCAAACCCAGAACTAAAGAAATTAATCAAGGTACCTCAACAGTTTGGACGTAGGATTTTTTTTTCATTTCACGATTTTTATCCATACCTGAATTTGGAGTGACGCACACATACTCGTACGTATGCAACGTTGCCGCGTTGACAGGTAAGTGTGTGCGTGCTTATGTTATACTTTACAAATGGCGTTTTATTTTAAAGCGATAATTTTATTATTTATTTTGTTTAATAAAATAACTTTTTCATGTTTGGAAATTATTATTTTTTTTGAATTATATTAGGCTTTTATAGAATAGTTAAAACTGTGGTTTCATTTAAAGTGGTGCTGACAATTCCACCCTGTATATATTTTTTTTAGCCGGCCACTATAGTCGTTAATACACTGTTTCTGAACTGTTACTTAAACAATGGAAAGGGTTTAAATTATTCAGGTTACAATTTTTTTTATTTTCTTTATAAATGTAGAGATTGATTTTATAGATAGGCCTTACTATTCTCTTTATTTCATTACACCTGTAAACAATGCAATTTAAAGTCAACAATTCCTCTTAATATAAAAGGGAATGGTACTTTTTACATTTTATAATAATAAAGGGTGGTCGCGTGCGTCCCCAGAGCCAGGCCGCGTGCGCGTGCGCTCGGTAATTGAGGGTTACGTCCGCGTCCGCATTGCAAGAGCTTCTTGCCTGTTAGCTAATCTGCTCATCGGATGCGACAGGCGCGTACTCAAGCGGAATCAATAAGCCTAAGTGTAGCTTAAGTAAACCATTGCATGTACAGATTTATATATTTGAATTACAATTAGCATTACTATTTCTAAAGTATGTGTTTGTAGATATACTAACTTTATGTTAACTGCTATTATGTAAATTGAAATTGGGCAGGCCCTTGTGGCGCAGGAGCACAAGCGTGCGAATGTAAACGCGACAGTTGTGGAATCGATTCCTACTCGGGGGATTGTAATGTTTAATATTTTGAATTGCTTGCTCTTTTAACGGAGTGTCTTAACACTAGGTTACCAGGTTCCCTATGCCTAACCTGCTTTTAGCTGCATACAGGTTGAAGCTCAAAATAAATCATACATATGTTTACACGTGGGTTTTACAAATTCTCATTTAAGTACATCATACCTATCTATTAATGTCATTTTCCCACGTTCATTTGTAAGGTCTTTTGTCTCGTAATTTTTGGTTTCCCCAAAGACATCCTCACTCAGAAGCGTGCTCGGGCCCTCTATTTTGGTGTTATGTTACTATGGGAAAATAGTTATCGTATGGGACGATCACAAAAATACCCTTCAAACTCCAATTGATATTATGATTCTTGTTATTCAAAAATTATTTGAGTAGTTTGAATTTTTAGGAAGATTGTAAATTAGAAGTTGAATACCATATATGTTTTGCTATTTTTGGGTTCCGCGCCTTTAAAGGAAAAAAGGAACCCTTATAAGATCACTGTGTTGTCCGTCTGTCTGTCTGTCTGTCAATAGCCTTTATCTCCAAGCTGTATTGAGTGGCGGAATTGAAACTAAATAAACATAATTTGGTAAATATACTAATATATAGAATAACTTGAAAACATTGATTAAACCGTCTGTTGTCACTCAATAATAAATTGTAGAATAGCACTAACGATTCCATGTGCAAAATCATAAATAATAATAACAATATTACAAACAATTAAGAACGTATGACACAGCCGAGCACGCACCCATTGCAAACGGCACTTTAATTCGATAATGTCTTCGTTATCTGATTATGACGGGACCGAAAAATTATATCGTCATATAATTAGATTAAAATGCAATTTAGAGACGCGCTGTAGGTGGCACGCGCCGCGCCTGCCATTTTATCATTGTTTTCAATGGGGGGTATCTTAGTACTTGTGCCAATACACTATAATGTCAACTAAACGCAGTCAAATGTGCTCTTGTATTATAGAAACTATACTATAGAATTTATTAACAACATCTCGAATCATTCAATAAAACTCCTTTAGTAAAACTATTGTATATTTATTTCTAAATTCATTATACAACAAGAGTCCATCTCATTAATTATTTTCTCTTAAACTTACATCTCTGCATTTGCTATGAGATTCGACTTTGTCATACAAACGACTGAAACAATCTATAATAATATTTACTTTTTAAAAAGGTATATGCACTTTATCATATATATATTGCACCCTCAGAATGAAAATAACTTAATTTGGTATATGTGGAAAACTGTTAGTTTTTAGTAAATTATTTTTAGTGCTAATTCTATTTAAGTTCAAAAGAGTGATTTTTAAAAAAAACAACTTTCAAAATTTAAAAACACTTTCAGCGCCAGGATTTCATTTTGTCATTAATCCCGTTAAAATTCTTAGATCTGTAATTATTTCAATTTTTGAGGATAATGTCTAATAGTCGTGATTGCTACAAAAATTCATTGGGCGCTACTTAAGAACGTATCAAATAAATTACAATGAAGATTTTTTTTCAAGCCTTTTTGTTTTTATGGAATGATGCAGTCGATATTAACCAGTTAATATTTTATTACCGGTACAAACATTAAAGATAGCGTCATGTCATCTTTATTATAATTTTCATTATGCTTTATTTTCAATTTTGAATTAACCACCACCAGTCAATAGTCAGTTAATAAATATTTAATTAATTATTTTTCAAATAATTACTAGCAAATTATTTGTAAACAACATATAAAAAATGCTGTAACTTTCTAACTTATAGTATTGTCCATTCCGTTCATTTCCGTGACTAGAATCACGTACACGTGCTACAAAAACTGTTTACACAACCTTTATCCTCAAAAGCAATTAATGCTACTAATATAAATATTGAAAAAAATATAAAAAAATTAAACATTTTGTTTTGTTTCCTTATTTACTTATACTACGGCCTAAGGTGTTACTTTCGTCTACTAGTACAATATTGATTGAAAACATTAAATCCAATTTTTCTACTAAAATTATCTGGAAGTTTCTATATATATTTTTATTTATTCTGTTAGCTTAACACTATATCCTGCACATAAAATGGTAGGTAGAAGGAACCTGGAAATCTAATGTTAAGACACTTTCGTTCCCCACTTTCCGTCGAATCCTGTAGGTATTGCGTGCTGATTCGCGGAACTCAACGTCGCGTTTTGCCTTATTTTCAGAGCGAGGAAATTAAAATATTAAATATCATTCCGTTGAGTGGGAATCGAAATCCACAGGCACACAACCTGTCGCTTTTACCGTCGCACTGATGCGCCCCTGCGCCAAGACTGTCAGGGTATTTAATTTTAGTTTTCAATATAAATAAAAACACTGGCAGATTTTACAGCAGATAAGTGCATAAAGCGCCAGAAACCATAAAATCAAAACTAATAAAACAAACACAACTCTATTGTCGCCCCCTACAAAACGAGTCACCCCACTTATTAAAATTAATAAGTGGGCTCTTGCTTGTATTAATGATCGCACTATGTCAATAGCCAAGTAATATATTTAGCAAACACCGTTAACCGCGTAATGTAGAGTCTGCTTAATATAAATGCCTAAACTTTGTTCTCTTCGTGTTTTTTTCTTTAATATGTATCCACTGAAAGAATATTTCATAGGAAAATATAATATATTTTTTAAATTCCTATAAATAATAATCAGGAATGAGTAAATTTATTATGTTTTTTCTAACTTCATGCTGTATCCCGCACAGCATGGTAGACAGAGGAAACCTAATGTTAAGAAACTCCGTTCTACATTTTTCACCAAATTCTGGAGACATTGCGTGTTGAGTGGCGGAACTCGACGCTATTTCATTTCCTCAACTGGCAATTGAACCTATAACGTGTCACGTTTACAGTTATACTCTTGTACCTCTGCGCCACTTCTGGCTTATTGTAAATTAATTCTTATACAAAATTACAATAGGTTACAAGTAATAAGTATATATAAGTACATAACTAATTTTGTAATGGACAAACCGATATTAGAAAAGGAAGATTATTATCAAACACTATAGAATAAAATATATTTATATCAAAACGAAAAAAAAAACAACATATTTCCGTGTAAACAACAATACCATAAAGTCCAAATATACATACGTACATATATTGTACAAATTTCACAACTGCAGAGCTTTGATCTATTTGTTTGCCCACCACTCCAGACCGTGTCTGGGGGTACCCGGCGGTAGAGGGACCCTTGTTTACCCAACAAATATTTTTAATAAGCGTACCCACATATTTGTGCTATAATTAATGATTACGAGCACTCAGACCGAGAAATCTAGCTGAGAAGCTTTCCCATTAGCGCGAAGAGATTTTTGTTGTTTGTTTATTGCGATTTGACTGCAGTGGGAATCGGGTTACCATTTGAACATTGTTTTAGTGTGAACGAGTTTCGTGGGTTAATGAGGTATATTAAGAAAGCGGCGGGCGTGACGCAACCGTGGCCAGGCCGTGAGGTGTTCGGTGGCTGAAATTGAATCCAGGCGCATGCCGGCGGGTCAGCTACGCGTTTAGTTATGCTTATTCGCAAGCAAAATAAACTAAGAGTCTTTCAAAACAACTGTTAACAGATCATGTTGTGAAATCATTTTAAACTAAAATATTGGATTTTTCTTTGAAGTTCACTCAAAAACAATTATGAGTTGTTTTTATTATCTGCGTTCAAAAACCTTTTTTTATATTAATTTACTAATGAGTTATGTTTTTCTTAAAAATTCTTAATCCAATATCAGCTCATCCTGAGCTAATGTACCTAACGTTAGAACTATATAGATATTATAGATACAGTTAGAAATACATTGTAAAGGTAGAACTAACTGACCATTGCATCCTCTTGGTGTTTATAGCAAAAAAAATATGCTGTTCTTTATAGTTATATTATATTTATGGTAACGTGAAATATTTTGTTATACATGATAATAAAGAACCAATCTATAATGCCATGCAATATTATCATAACACAATTGCAAACAATCGTGTAAAGAAAATAATAATTACTGCTAGCAATCAAAATGAAAATGCGGATAAATTTAAATACTATAGATATAAATAGTGTCGCCCTTGTAATATTTTCGTGGTTGCTTAAATTTTCAAGGTTCTAATAATCTTTGCAACAATATCTAATTGTATAAATAAAAAATTGAGAATTTAAAAAGCAAACAAATTTTAAATTTTAACTTTCTACTAGAATACCACGTACTTGTACTAAAAACTTCCATTAGAGTGGAACAATTTTACCGCTGTCACTAAGCAATATTTATAATGTATTGATTAACACATAATAGGCATGACCGTTACATTAGGGGGGAGAGGAGCGGTGCTGTGAGTCTGGTCCGTGGCCATCCCAGAGGCCCCCCTCTAGAAAATATTTCTAAAAATAAAAACCTTTAAAAAAATAAAATATAAAGAGCTTCTAAAAATCTAAGATAAAGTTACACTTTTTTTTAATGAAATTAATTTTCATTTTCTCTTTTTGCTTAACAAAGAGCTAACTTTCTTTTCTAAACATTTTCTCACATCTGTAAAGATGTAAATCTGATATGAAAACCTTTGTTATATTTAAATTTCTTCATCATAAACAATCTTTTGAATTTGTTGGAGAAAACCACAGAGCCCATTTTATGGTAATACCTATTTTTTTTACGTAAAAAGCATGAGAGTGGGCGGGTTCCCCAGGATGATGACAGTGGACGAGGCGAAAGAGGTACGTAGAGACCGAAGCCTTTGGCGTTCCGTTCTCTCCGACTACTCCACTAGGGATAAAGCGTGAAGCTATGTATGTATGTATGTCTATATCATATAATGTGTGTGCGTTTGGTGTATAATTATGGATATACCGTATTATATTTTACATGTTTTAAAATATAATAATCAGAAGCCATTTAAGTATTCGTGGTAGGAAATCGTAAAACACACGAGTTGTAAATCAGGATGGATCAGCTGTCGTGGGGAGATGTGGCGCGTGCCAGCTCCGGTAGCCTGCGGGGCTTCGCGTGACGTCAGCGGCATCTGCCCGACAGATGGCGCCGCGCCCGCCACAGATAATATCGCACACCCACCCACTTTTAAATAGAGTATAATATACATTATGCCCAGTGTTGTCCACGTAATCGTGATCAAATGACCATTCGTAATATATTGCCTCTAATCACACTGATCTAAGTGATAAACAAACCTTTTACGTCATCCTTCGTTAACACAAATATTAATTATGTATAGCTTTATTTTATTAAAAATACAAAATTTGTGCTGATGTAGTATGGACATAAATCTAATATGTTCCACATATCCTCCTATATTCCTACATTTAAGAAATATTTTTTTTCACAGCGTCACGTTTTATTCTGCGTGGAGGCAAAGATAAAGAGCACCCAAATTCGGGAATTTGCGTGTGAGGTGGAGGGACTCAAACTTCATTCCTTCAAATGGAAATTGAAACCACGACACAACATGAATGAATTTAAAATATACAATAGCACAAATTGTAAAAAATAGCCTATTCCGCTTATATAAGCATGTAATAATTATTTCAGAAAAAAAGGCAAATTAAAAAATATTAAACAAGTACATAGGTAAACAAGCTCGATGCTATCAATTTAATAATAAGTGTATAACTATGTCTATAGAGGCGTCAATCCTTGTTCTGGAAAACAGCTCATCTGTCTCACGTCTATCTACACGCAAATGTGCATGCTTCTTGAGAAATAATTCTATGCAGTAGGTAAATTTTATTCATCTAACCTTCACCCTTTCGACAGTAGGAAAAATAATAGCATTCTTGAATTAATATCGAATTATTTATCTACTTTTAGGTGCTTCTTTAAATGATGATGGAATATAAATGGCTTCTTTAAATCATGGTGGTAGCCTTAAGAGCTATGAGCTATTAGAAAAATTGTTTAGCGTTTATGCCCTCTTTTTGAAGATATTAGAAATTGTAAGTGTAGTCAACAGAAAGGTAGAGTAACAAAAAGGGAAGTAAGTATATTGTGAAGATTTAAGCAAGCTATCTTCATAAGTTATGATTATATCGCCCTAGGAAAACTACTAACGTACCTACAACTGTTAGTATATGAATGCAGTTCTGTTTCTTCGATTTGAACGTGACAACTTGTACCTAACTTACACATTTTTATATAAATAATATGCAGTTTTGTTTTATGGAAAACAAGAAATAACGCTTTGAATACTATTTGAACATAAAACTTTAAATTCTAGGTTAAATTATTAATATTACCTATACCCATTGTACTTAATTATACATATTATACCTAGTCTAACTTTATCTGAAATATAAAAGTACTCTATATCACAGATGTTTAATGTATCTGTCTAAAACCTTTAGTCACATTCACAGCGACATGCGATGTCTCTTGGTAGAATTGGACGAATGGCGATTGAAATATTTTATTCAATTAAATATAAATGTCGTATAAATTATTTATTTAAGAAAAAAATGTAAACTTGAGTATTTTTTTGTATTAGTTAGCTAATCTGTTGTGCATATGTTTTTTGTATGAAGTACATATATATAGACACACGGGTAAAAGTAATTTTACATTAATATTAACAATTT
The DNA here is from genome assembly GCA_013403645.1 of Heliconius nattereri. Lineage (NCBI taxonomy): Eukaryota > Metazoa > Arthropoda > Insecta > Lepidoptera > Nymphalidae > Heliconius > Heliconius nattereri. The sequence goes on from JAAIXI010000230.1 coordinate 6,713,453, forward strand.
TCTTAAACATTATTACACCATCTTGGCGCAATTGGTATATAACCGAAACTCCATCATAGTAAAAAGACCATAAAGATATGTACGCTATCATATTTTTCTTATTAATTACTCTTTGAGATATGTCTAGTGGTAGCTATTAAAACATTAGCGTGGAAACGGTTTGATTTTCCTACGTCCTAACGAACCTAACAAGCTATATCTCTACGAATATGTGAAATGAAGAGTAAAAGTGAAGAAAAATATATAAAAATATATGTTATGTATGGGTTTGTATAGAGATTTTAATCATTTTTTGTCGTGATTAAAATCGGTCAGGTCAAGAGGACATATTACATTATATTTGTTGTATAGTAATTGCACTTGCATGCTCAGCGCTCACGACGCACCGCGTGATCCACCCTATTGTTTCACTATCGAGCTATGGTAATTACTTGAACATCATCAAAATAAGTGATTTTTTGTTACTACCATATGGTAACAGCACATTTGTTTTAATTATTCACGTATATCGAAGGTTTCTGGCCCTGCACATAGGGAACCTAGTGTTAAGACACTGCTGGCGGAAGGCTCTTTGCCTTGTTACCAGAGCGAAGAAATTAAATTATTAATAAGCAATATTTCATTCCCCCGAACCTGGATTGAACCTACAACCGTCCTGTTTACAGTCAAACTCTCAATATTACATATATTTTGGATCTGTAATAAAATATATAATTTCTGCTTAGGCAAATGATACAACACTAAGTTAAAAAAAATTCTGTTAATTAATAATACAGATATGTTATTAATTAACAGAAATATATTTCGACTTGATAAATAAGACTTGAAATAACCAAGTTAAAAATGAACACATCAAGTAAAAAGGCGACCACGAGTATTATGAAACGAGGAAAAGAAATATGTTGTTCACAAACAATGAACTTTCACACGCCAGAGGTTGATAGAGGCTGTGTATCGTAAAATCAAAACAAAGGTTCTGTCTGTGGTATAGTAATTGAATTTACTAAACAATCCGTTTCCCGCAGAGCTCCTCGCGCCGCATTCTACCTTCTTTTCACAAACTGCGTCGTGGTGCTCCACAAATCTAAATTAGACGCTATCATACGATCTTTTTCACTTACGTACTACATATTGTGTTGGAGGTATATTTGTATCTCGTTGTAAATAATTTATCTGTGCACTCGATTGAAGAAGTTTACCTTTATAGTTTACTTTATCTTGATATTTTTATTTATGCAACTATCGGTAGTTCTTATTTTATTTAATATTTTAGTTATATATAAAATATATTTTAGTTAAATATAAAATCGAAAGGTCACTCACTCATCACGAAATCTCAGAAACTACATGTGCTAGGAATCTGAAATTTTGCATAGGAGTTATTTATAGGACGTAGGTGCTCGCTCGCAGTTTGTGTTTATGTTATAGGGCTTAATACTTTAACTAGCATTATGCGAAAAAAATTATATTAGGTATAATATCTTGGGAGTACACAATGTGTAACGTGAGCTTCCAACAAGACTAGGACCTACTTAAGTGATAAACTATCATTAGTTCCTCTCTGGTCAACCCGCTAATAGTTTTTTCTTATAAAGTTATTCAAATAAGCATTTTAGTAGGTATATAAATATGTTGCATGGTATAAAGTTGTTTTTAAATATTAGACTGAGTTTTAGTTTTTCATTTAAATTGAACTAGTTAATTTTTGTTACAATGGACGACAGGAATTGTGTAAGTATCTCACGATTTTTACTCCCAAAGTATATGATTCCCAATAGAGATTATATTTGGTTTATACATAAATTTACCCTTATCAAAACGTTGACGCGTGCTTACTTTTTAGCCGCGAGAAAAAACAATGGAGCAATATCTCACAAGTATCGTTTTCACCCGTCGGCAGATCAGTGTGAGCGCTATAATTGAATGGCGAGGGTCCGACCGGCCCCGGGCCCCTTATTAGTGATACATTTGATTCGTATGCGGCTTCCGCGACCGGTAAGGGGATGTCTCTTTACTAAGTGGAATGAGTCCACGTCATTAGATAATCATTGTTAAACGATATTTCTTTCTAGTCTATGATTAAAGGTAATAAATATGAGGAATTAAAAAATATATCTTATAAAATTTCTCCGATTTTACATTGTGTTCTCCGCTTGCCGTCTGATTCAAGGTAGGTATTGTGTACGCAATTTACCTTACCAGTTTTCAAATTGAGCCCTCTACCATCAGGTACAGTTCAGTTCATACAATTATTGATTAACAAATCATACATAAGGGAATAAATGAATAAAAATAAAATATAAAACAACACAGCTTGTGTTTAGATGTTTTCTATGGGGGGTCATTACTTAACTCCATTACAGTTTTTACGCCAAGTGTTTCGGTGGTATAACAAGGGTGAAAACGACCCTACAAAACGTATGATATCCTCTCAACAACCTCCTCTTTTTTGTTTATTTTCAACATTAGCTGTTCGTAAAGACATTTTTTAGTTTTCAATTGATATTATTATCAGCACGGTCACAACTAAATTACAAATTTTCAATATAGGTACAATTCATATTATAAAAATTATAATAAACATTATATAACTATGCTTATAGAATATATTTTCAAAAAATTTTGGTTGTATCCTGTATTACTTTTTACATATTAAAAGAATTCAGTGTATGTCAACAGAACTGTAGCTTGGCAGTACTGATACCAACAATAGCAGGATGAGAAGTGTCATCTCTGAAGATACGAAGAATATGCGGGAGAGTTAGCTTTTCGGATCAAATCAGCAAGATTTTTCGTAGATACTTAAAGAGATACATTTAATGGTAAATACAAAATATGATAGCAAGAAAGAGAAAAAAGTATTTAGGTATTTTGGGACGGTTGAGAAGATCGATCTTGTAGTGCAAAATGCAAAAATATGGTAGGCGACGAAGGGTGAGTGGCGAAACCTTGACTTTTGTGTGTGTAAAATACCTTTGGAGAGCACATGTTAACAAATTGATATCACATAAGAGACGAAAAATATCCATAATTCACTTGGCTTTTACGAGTATATCTCCGCTTACGCCAGGAAACTCAAAACAATAGGAAAAAAGCAAATTAATTAAATAATAATTTTAGATTCCAGCAAATAAGTCTTCATTATATTTTTTTATACACAAACGAATTTAGACAGATGACGTTTTAAATAAATTACTATAATAAACATATTTTAAAAGACGTTTCATACATGGTAAGGTTATTAAGTGTCTTTGGACAATTAGCATTGTGAATATAGTTATAAAAAATTTCAAGGCTAAAAATTAAAAACAAAAATGTTACATGTCTTCATCTTAGAACTCTTATGCAAAGGCTTACGTTACGTAGAACCCTTAAGTCCACGAAGAAATGTTGATTCTCTGTTGGTAGTCAACCGCCTTTACCATGGGGAAGTCCAAAGTTCACTTCAGAAGTAAATATAATATATAAAATAGAAGCATGGCTGCCTGCCTACGTATTATCTAATATTTTTAAATCAATTCGTATTAATAGTCGTTTAGTATAATAATACTAAGCAAACATCTAAATTCAAAATTATTTAAAAAATCTTTCCACTTTCTACAATAAAATCTAGTACAATTTAAAATATTCCCATGCTAGCCAACAATAAGAAATTTATTTACTCTATTTATCTAATTTTAGTAATATCGACGTCTCGTTTTCAACACGATCATTATTAAATATTTCATATGTGATTTAAAAAAAAAACGACATAAATTAAGTAATGAAATTTCAGAATCCATTAGATTAAGTAATCACGTAACATTTACATGCCCTAATACGCACGAATGCGCGGAGTCATCAATCTTGGAGGGTAGTGCGCACAGGACGGTAATGCGTACGACATATGGCGTCGTATGCACTCTCCACCTTCTGTGTAGTGTTCCGCTTCAACGCTATTCAATGCGCCCGCGTAGTGACCCGCACCGACCTTTAGATCCACCGCCGTTTTCAAAATGAGATGATATCACACTGCTATATTCAAGTGGATATATACTCCAGAATAGTAACAAGTGGATCAGATTAGAAAGTTTTAAATTACTCGCCCTATTATGATTATTTAAACGAGTTTACATTTTAAACATCTAAAGCATTTGCAATTTGCAAACATTTTACGTAAATCAATATATATAAAATCAAAAGGTCACTCACTCATCACCAAAAATCTCAGAAACTACATGTGCTAGGAATCTCAAATTTTGCATAGGAGTTACTTATAACACGTAGGTGCACTCTAAGACGGGAATTTGCAATATTCGACTTCTAAAGGGTTGTTTTGGGGGTTGAAAGCTTGTATGAAACTTCGTTACTACAAATGCTAGGAGTCTCAAATTTTGCATGGACGTCACTTATAGGACGTAGGTACTCATGGAGACAGAAATTAATAATAACGTAGTTCACGCAGGCGAAGCTGCGGCCGGGCCGCTAGTATTAATATATAGATGTTTATGTATTATGAGGAATAGACTGACACGATATTACAGGATTGCGTCAGCATCGCTCTATCCTCTGTAGTACGGGGATGCCTACGGAGGGTCGCAGATCGCTAAGTGCCGGGAGGCCACATGTCGCTCTCGTCGCGCTAATCTCCAGGATTTGCCATCCCATGTCCCTTGCAATCACCCATCTCAGTTGCCATTACGTGCAACAATACTTCCCTCTCACTCGCCTCATTGAATATTATTGCTCTATGGGGATTTTGAAAATATGGAGCCGTTTAGCAAAAGCGTATATTGTATCCATTCTGTGAAATTATTCATACGCGGCCTGCTACATTTATCACTTAATAGTATTAACTATTAAGCCGTTTAATCGCTCGATTTGCGTCTATGGCTCAACTAAAGCTGTATACCAATTTATATATATATATATATATTGTTGTTGTTTGAATCTTGGAAATGATGATATAAAACATAATTTATTTCTAAAGTACATTCAAATGAATAGCAATTTGTATATCGATTTATTAAAGCTATTATTAGCTTTGGTTCAACTTTCAAACCAGAAGAGATAAAAGACGTCATTAAAAAAACGATGTCTATGTCTGTATTATCAGAAGATTTTTTGCAACTTCGAAAATTGATTTGTATTCTCTACCATATGAAATAAAATAAATATCAATTTTGTGTATTTTTCCACATTTTCGAATCGGTATGCAAAATATGTACATAACGAATAGACGAAAAACAGATTTTGCAGGTTTACAATCTAAGCCGACGATATATTACCAGGTTTATATTATTTTATTAAAATATTATAACTGTATAAATGTCCATTAAAGAGATTGCTGTCAGAACTGCATGTATAATAATGATCGCACTGTCAACGCGACATGCGGTATATAACACATGGTGACTCTGTTTGTATACCATTTTATATGAACGTGTAATACGCTTATCGTTAGTTCTTAATACAGGGGCTTAACATCTATTTTCGCATAACATTTGGTTAAGTATACGTAGTAATGATGTTGGCATAAGCCCATTGTAAGGACTACGGTATGTCATTCCCTCGCAACCCTAAAATCGTTCCATTCCATCTAGCCGTACGGGCAGACAGGTTAACTTTTGTTGTTTTATAAAAGCCGAGCATTACAGGCCGATTGTTGGCACAAATGTTGAGTATTACGAAGCATTCTGTGTTGACTTACCAACAATAATTATTCATTAATTCATTACTGCTTTCCGGTGGTTATATAAATTTGAAATGGATTTATGTAATTATAAATAAATATTTGCGTAGCATAAGGTAATGGAAGTTGCAAACAAAGAGCGAAAATCTATGAAAATATCGGCGGGATTATTTCTCCTCAGATCAACCTGTCTTTTTAAGTATTGACATTTCAAATAAACAAAGAAAACGTAAGAATACTTCTTTGGCAAACGAGAAGTCAATAGAGGTTTTGAGGTGGTTTGCCCTCGAGGTGGTTTCGTGCGGGTTTCAGGCGGAGGGAGGGCGGCAATGGGAGGAGGGAAGGGGGCGTGCGGCGCCTAGGGACGCGCACGGCTCTACTCTTCTTGATTACAGTTTCCCACACCAACTTTCCTCCTCGCTGCTACTGCCGCGCTGCATGAGCCTAGATTATCAATTGCCTACACGTTACAATAATGTAGTTGTTTAAAGTATTTCTGAGGCTTTACTTTTGATTTATGATATAAATAAATAAATTTTCTTTGAAATTATTTAAGGCCTGTCGTGGACCAGCGGCTCAAGCGTGTGACTGTGAGCGCGACAAGATGTCGGTTCAAAGAAATGAAATATTTAATATTTTCATTTCTTCGCTTTGGTGCGAGACACGCAATTCATCCAGAATGGAAAAATATATTTTTATATTAATTAAAATAAAATAAAATTACAATTTTAATTAATTTTCACTAAAAACACTAAATAGAAAACTGTGGTTGTAAAAGAAAATGTTTATAAATTTAAATAACTACAATATAAAGAAAAAAACACAATATTGAAATTCAGTTCTAAATCTATGTTCAACGACTTCTTACTAGGGACCGTAGATATTCAGAAAATGCCGCCGCATCCCAGGTAGAGCTCCGAGATTGTCCTCATCAAACATGCACGAAGTTGCGCCCCGTGCTCGTAAAAATACATATTCTATTAGAAGGGCCCTGCTTTTAATACTGCTCTGTAATGAGTAGCCGAGGTCGGTCGTCTCCTTAATTTTGCTTCTAACGTCCTATTTAAGTTAAACGTTTGTCTTAACAAGGTTAAAGAGTAAACGTTACGTAGTTATTTGTAATCATTTAATTTTGTAATTTTAAAATAAATTAGCTTCACGCTGTATCCCGCACACAGCTGGATAGGCAGGGGGAACCTAGTGTTAAGACACTCTGCTCCCCAATAAATTAATTTAGTAATTTTAAATCTGCAGAAATCATTCGTATAACCATTAGTGTATATATAATAAAAGAATATACTCGTAATACAGACCGTACACATATTATGTATGTATTGTGTAAGTCGGTGACAGTCCTAAAATGAAATAAAGAAACACAGAAAATAAATAAAAATGGAAATTTTCAAAGAAACAAGAATTTACATGATATCAGAATGTAACTCAAATACAGGCTGATAGTCAAACTCAAATAGGTACTGTTAAAATAAAATATTTTCATTTGAAAAAAAAATTATGAAAATAGTTAATGTCAGGACGAAATCTAGTATGAGTTAGTATATTAATTATAAAAAGAAACTAATAAAAAGAACATCCACTTAATGATAGGTTAATCGACATGAAGCACTAATTCATTTTTTATCTGTTTAATAAATCCTTATTTGTATTGTATAATATATCAGACAAGTCGTCGCCCGCAACTTTGTTTGCGTCGACGTAATAACGTAAAATGTAAAATCCCAATGTGAGTTTCGAGACATTCGCTCTTAGTGAAGGCGGAAATTTCAATTTCCATGTCCAATAGTTTCATCAGAGTGTATTCATCATAAAAAATGTCTAAATTTCGAGCCTGTAAAAAACTATCACCGAATATTAGACAATACATAAAGCCTCATAGGACAAAATATAACTCAATTGAAAGATATAATAAATGTACATACTTATAATATAAAAAGCTCGTTAAATAGAGGTTCTCTAAGAAAATTATTTATTAGAATTTGAAATCCTGTTTATAATCAAAAATGATTAAATCATATTTACGGCACTAAAAACAACAACTCTGTTTGTTTTTATAGAATAAGTGTCAATGTCAATTACAATGGTCATTTGTCACAGCAAAAATAACATCAGCAAAATATAATATAAAATATATTATAAATAATACAAATTTAAATAGGCTTCAAAAAGAAATGAGCTTGCCACAAATCGTTATTAGACGATTTTGATTTGTTTGTTCCTAAAACTGTTATGTGACTTCATCCAGAACTCATTGGGATGCTAACATTTAAATAAAATGTGCAAGTTTAGTCTAAAAACATAGTTAAAACGCCTGTTTAGAAACTCTCCGATTAATTTAATTAAAACTTGGATGATCTCTTATCAAATTTTCCAGTTACATACAATATTATAGACATACAGACAGATGACATTTTTGTTCTTATACACTAAAAAACATTATTAAATAAAAATATATTTAACCAGTATTATTTATTTATTATTCGTAATTTTTTTTGCTGATACTACTTTTATCATTATGATTACCTATTTGTATCTATGTGTTAGTAAGTTCAATTTTACATTAGATCATCTATAAATTATTTATAAAAACAAACACTTAGAAACACCAATGACGACTAGATTAGAATTCTACTATAGAATTTGACGAAGAAGAAGAACATTCAATTATATATATTAATTTTATAAATAGATCTTAGTCAGAATTATTTAAAAGTATTCAGTCTTTTGTATATTATAGCTACGACATTTTATTACACAAAATAAAATTATTCTTCTTTAATTCAAGCTATTACAAGCACTTTTGAATAATCAATTTACATAAAAATATAAGTAATAAATATAACAACCACTGTTTATCACTAATATCAAGTTCACGCTGTATCCCGCACACAGCAAGGTAGGCAGAGGGAACCTGGTAAGACACTCCGTTCACCACTTTCTGCCAAATTCTGGAGGCATTGTGTGTTGAGTAACAGAACTCAACGCCGCGCTTTGCCTCGACATCAGAGCGAAGAAATGGAAATATAAAAGTTAATAAATATTTGACTTCCTCGAGTGGGAATCGAACCCACAGCCGCTGCGTCACAGTCACACCCTTGTGCCGCTGCGTGACGACGGCCTTAAATATCAATAAATTATTATATTATAACCCAAAATATAATGTCCTCTCCGCGCCTTACTTTATCAAAAAAATAAACAAGTGTGGTCGATCATTGGGGCATTCAGTAAATCTCTCTGATTGATTAAAACCCTAACAAAAGGATAAAACTGATCACGGACTTTGAACAGAAGCCCTTTATGTACGAGTAATCAAAGAATTCACCCCACACAACCACTCCTCTAAATATGACTTCTAAGCTTCACTGTTGTTTGATTTGAATGTAATAAGAAAAATATTTATTTTTCTTTTCTATTTAAAAAAAAAACTTACATTTAAAACGTTGGAAGTTATTACAAATGAAACGTATTTGAAATTGTACGGAAATTTGAATTAGTGTCTTTTGGAAACCTTGAAAACGTTCTGACATTGGCATTTTTTATACATTTTCTTAAAAAAGTATCTTTTGACATGACATTTTCAAAATGGATAAATGTATCTAGAACTTTTGAATTTGAACAAATTTATTTAATATAGATATTAATTTAGGCATTATTGACCGTCTAGCTTACTTATTACTTATTTATACAGAAAATATGAACAGGTAAGCAAGGTGAGGGCTCGAGGGTTGATGAACAGATGTTGTCCCCCGCTGAGCGAATGATGATCTCGCCCTAGTTTAAGCTATACCCATAAAGTTACTGCTACCCTATTTAATTGTCTTACTATATTAGATGGCTTTATGCCCTATTACTTGTGACTCATTTAGTTCATAAATCGATTTTTTTTAAAAATAAAAGTAAGTATATTCAATAATGCCATTTAGGAGTCAAAAAGAATTTTCCTTTACTCACAATGATTATAAGTTCAGTTAACTTAGGAGTTAGAAGAATATTTATATAATAAAAAATATAAAAAATATATTCTAGTAGGATTTATATAGATTTCTTCACCCTCCCTATAATATCTTAAAATTGAGTAGAAACTTAATAAATAAGCAGGTAAATCTTACTACCTTCTGCCTAAAAAATAGGTATTTTTCACATTTTTTTTTTAATTTAATGACAAGATAGTAAATAAATGTGTTAAGAGTAGCATAAGATTTTAGTTGCTTACACATACAGTGTTGGTAAGTTCAAAATATGTAATCTAGATTACACTTTACTCTAAATGTCATAAATTATAATGTATATACCTGCAAAGATAAGTATACAAATATCAAATCAAATTGCATTTACTTTACTGATAGGCAAAAAAACCGGAAGTGACAATTCGATGCGCACGCGTCGCCACGTGCCGCACTTCCGCCGCTAATGTGATAACATAATAGGCGACATCTCCAACTTCGTGTATTCACTTAAATACTTCCGTAACCGTAGTAAAATTTTCTCACACCTATTTATAGTGAAAAAATAGATAGATAGATAGATAGATAGAAAAATTTTATTACACACAAAGCTGAAACAGAGGACAATAAAGGACAATCTCAAAATAAATACAGAGTGTGCAAAGGCAGGCTCATTGCTGATAGCAATCTCTAACAAACAACCTTTGAAGAAAGAAATTAATCATAAAAAATACGAGCTAGTGCAAATTTAAAATGTTTTAAAAAATATATATAATTCTAATAAACCTATTAAAAAAATTAATAAGAACCAAATATACATACTAATAATATAGAAATGTACTGAAGAATTATATATATTTAGTATACTTCTATTTTATAAAACATGACTACTTTGCAATATTTTTTAATCTAAGCTGGTTTTAGTAATCACTTCTTCTCACTTCATCTCTAGCTGTAGTTTCAAATTTATTATTGTACCTACTTAAATACATTAATATAAATATAAACGGAGAGATAAAGTAGAGTTTATACCATTTGATTATTCTACCAACATTCCCACGGTATATTGCAAAAATGGTTTTGTTTTCATGATAATATAATATTTTGATTTAATACACCGAAAAGTATAACACATGCACAAAAATAATAAGCAACTAGCCGCAAGCGAAAAACCACCCCCAACAACATAATCATAGCTTTCGAATATAATATTAGGGCTTAAATCCCATAATAATTGGTATTGAATATGGTTGGTTTAATGTTCGACAATGAAAATATATAATAATATACTAATAACTATAATTTATAAAAAATTAAAAGCGTTTCATAAGTAATTGTATGTCATATGTTATGGCGAAGTGAAGTTTTTGTAATTGATCATAGTCAATTGTGGCATAAAAATGGGTTGTTTTAGCTGGAATTTTCATTAAATACTTTACAAATAATAGAACAAATGGAAAGAGTAATATTAAAGAGTGAATATTGATGTTTACAAATAAGCCCAAAGTTACTTTAAACATAAAATATTAATTCCATTATTATTAAGGAAATACAAAATACTATAAATTTTTATGATTACACGATATTAATTTTACGACTTTGTAGCATGAACAAGGCAAGGCCTACAAGCGTAGATTGTATTATAAATGCATTTTAAAAAATGCAGATCCTATTATAAATAGCACTTTCTTCAGTCACTACTACATAGGATTGCCAGATCCAGGCTTATAATTTCCGGGATATATCTGGGGCCACAAATGAATTGACAGTTTTAGTGTCTAATTCGAGGTTAGATAGACTATCTAGAGCTGTTGCTTGATTTTTTTTGTGAGAACCTTCTTTATTACGTAAACTGTCCTAAATAAATAATATTACAATATTATAAGTACCTGTTTAAGACTTAAATATTAAAGCTTAGCTGACTGAAACTAGTAGTTATGAATTTTGGGACAACAAAGTAAAATCACTAGACAAGGGACAGCACACAAAATTGTGAGCCGTCTAGTATGCCTAGTTACAAAGACTTACTTTGATTATTTATTTATCTATCCTACTAATCCTACTACAATTATAGGCATTACAGTAATATAGCTTAAACATCGGAATAACATATTAGGCTACAATTTATTTAAACGTTATGTAATATAACAATAAATTTAAGCGGGCGAAGCCGCGTTTGGGTCGCTAGTATTTTTACTCTTGACATAAACTTCTTGCTTACAATTCCTATATAAAACTGGTTTAGTTTTTACTTCTGTGTAATGTAATCATCGACAAGCAAGTAAAACCTATTAGATTAATTTTGTTAAGTGCTACGTTATCGAAATAATAATAGATGCCGTTAAAATCAAAAAGACTTGCTCATCGACGCTCGTGGGTAAGAGCACTTAACTTGATTACGCCTGTTTAAAGCCCTACTGGTAAAAACTACAAACAAATCGAAGGGCTATATACGAGTTGTGTAAGAGACATTTTATGACGAAATTTGATAATACATTACAAATATATTTTGAACAAAGCAAAGTCCAAGTATTTGTAGAATAAATTAATAAAAAATTGGATAAATGAATAGTATCTTAGTTAATACCGCCTTCGCTGTTTATAAGTATTAAGTTATTACTTATTATTTTTTGAAGAAACATAATATATCATTAAATGAAAATATTCTAATATGCTTACTGTCTACTATTTCTTTTACCAGTGTACTCGTACCTACATAGGTACCTACTACTGTGTGTGTTTTAATGTTTAATGGAATCATCGATTAATAATTCATAATTAAATTATTATTATCGTTATTCAACACAAATTATTTTTCACCATTTGAAATGCGTTTTTTATTTTAAAATGCAAATAAGTACCAATGAAATTAAATTGGGTCTAATTCGATTCATATTTTAATTTTAATTGATTTTTATAAGCATTTGTTTGATAAACGTTGCTGTTTCAAGGATGGAAGCCCCGCTAGCAAAAAGTATAAACAAACGAACTAGAAAACTCAGGGACCAGGGTAGAAGCCGCAACGCGTGCCGCCACACGCATCGCCACGCGACTCCCTATACAGTAATTGTAGCGTGCATTATGAAAACGTCATCGTTCTTCTACAATTACTGCTAAAATCATACGCCTCTAAGTCTCTTGTGAATTTGTTCTCTTCAGCGTAAATAGATTTAAAATTACTTGTGCTTTCAACTTTTTAAAAAATATTTTATAGTTATATGTTATCGAAGTTAATATTATTATATTTTTCTGAATATAATTAGAATAGAAAGAAATAGCGACAGACATTGACATTTAAAGTTTCATATAGATACCCGCTACAAATATGGACCAAAATTTTGTATAACATTTAAATTTTTGTTCCATTTTGTATATTTTGATTTATATAAAACGATTACAAAATGTTTTGTATTATTGTCTCCGTATTAATAATAATCTTAGATGTCGATCTCTGCTTAGCGATAGAAGAGATTGAAACGAAATATCTTATGATGTAAACTCGATAAACCTGATGTAAACAATTTTTCCTTAAAAATAAGAATATATGAACGTGGTACTTTAGAACAACAGAAGTTTGCTTATATGCCACCCTACTCATGTTTAATATTAAAAATATCTTAATTTAAAATAAACAGTAGATATAAATTGGCATCAATTATCGTATCAAAAGAGCTACATAGAAATGTGTTATGTTCATACCTTCTAGCGTTTTATTTCTAGCCAACAAAGCCAGCAGAACGTCAGGCGGTGGCGGATCTAGAGGATGCATAGCCTCAAGCGAAGGGTCCATGGAGTCTATCCGCTCCGGCCCACCAGCCACCTCACATGTATCTGTTTTCACGAACCTAGTCTGTCCGATAGTCACAATGCAAACATCTTTCAAGTAGACACAACATACCGTAGCGTACCGTTAAAAGTATGACACGCGTACATTTTCATATTAGAAGCATGAAAGCAATGCAGCGGGCGTCGCGACGGTGGCGGGCCTTGCCCACGTGGCAGCGCCGCCCACGCCCGCCCCTACTTCGCTCTCGCCGCACCCTCCCATTGAGAAGTCATTTTTTACCCCCTGAATCTGATAAACCCCGGAGCGGAGCGGCGAGGGGCTCCCCCGCCCCGAACTAATTTTCCCGAGTCGTACGACACACCCCCCGTGCTTACATCCATCTACAATATTACACCAGCGCGTTATGCCGTTCACGGGGCACTTCGTTCCTACTTATCTAGTACAAATGTGAAGAAAAGAAATTTTGAAATTGTTATAAACGTCCTTATAATATAACGAGCTTGTAATATATACATATACAAATATTTCTATTTCTTAATTTGCTGATGAAAAATAATTTAAAGGATTTAAAAGTTATTGCATAGGAAAGATGGTAAAAATGGGTAACACTTTCTTTTAAATTTAATTATACTGAAGTCGGACCTTACATTATAATACGATTTAAATAATGTAAATAGTTAAATACTGTAAATAGAAAATTACGTTTCAATCCGAAAATAGGGAATATAAAAAAAATACCATAACGTAAACTAATAATAATTTATGAACCAATTACCAAAGGAAACTATCATATTATTTGGTGTTATAAAAGAAATTGGTACCTATTAAGCTTTAAATAATAAATATTAAATAAAGAAAAAATACTCTTACAATGTTTTAAACATAGACAATATTCCACAGAATATAAAAAAAAATATTATTCGAAATATTGATATTTAAATCTGTCATTTTGATTATGCTATTTCCTTATATTTTGTAGTTTTTTATATGGTGGTTTGTGTACATTTAAGTGATGTCTTGTAATTTGTTCAATCCCGATAATATATTTCGAAGATTTAAAGTTGTGGAGTTTCCGATAACGTTCGTGGGACTGTCCACTATTTTAGAATTAGATGTAGATGCAGATCTGAATGTATCGGCTTATCTAAAAACCAATTGCAAGGGCAATTTAGTGGTAGGTGTTTTTTATGTATTGATATAAAACGAAACGAATTTGCATTTTCTCATAACAACCACGTTTTCAGAAATTTGATGATGCTCGCAAGATATCCGCTTCACATAGAGCGTTTCATATCACTGTTAAAAATAATCATGTCATACAAATTACATTTTCACCAAATAATGAATGCATATCTAGAGCAAAACATGACAAGGATTTTGATAATATGTTTGTATTTGACCTGCGTTTAATAAAAATAGATGGATCACATTGCTGTTACAATGAGCATCACTCTGAAATCGGTAGATATTACATAAGTGGCCAATTTGAACATTGTAAAATTTGTCACTCACCTGACACGCTCGATTTTGGAGACATTATAATTAACACAAAAGTTAAGAAATGTTTAAGATTACGAAACGAAAGTAACTTGATATCTGCGCAAATGAAATACATAAAGATTGCTGGTGTCGAAGTGACACCTGAAATATTTACTTTATCTCCAAGAAGCTCGAGGAAAGTGACCATTACAATAAGACCTACGTCTCATTTGTCCAAAAATGTGCTCCAGTTCAAAGTTATCCACGCCCACGATGTGTTTGATGAGAATAATCGTAATTTTCTTGAATATTATGTGAACCTCAAACTTAGTATCATATACAAAAAAATATCTAAAGAGGAGCAATATGAATCACTTCATAAATTATACGAGAAAAATCCAGATTATACTTACGTGGGAAGAGAGCTTTTAATACGTAACCAAAGACGAAATGATGCTCTTAATTCTTTTAAAAGCTTAAGAAAAATTTGCACAAAGGTACCTGTGTCTGAGAAATATTTACCAACAGAAAAAAAACTTATTCCAAGTGTACTACACGATACTAGAAAACAAAACTTTTGTGAAAATATTAAAGAAACAGTTTCAATTTATGATCTCTTAAAAATAGAAATAAATCCTAACAAAATTAACTTTGGAAGGGTTGGGACTCATACTTTTGGTGAAAATACTATAACTATACATAACGGTACAAAATTTGAGATAGATATTGAATTTATAAAAGATAAATTTATTCTTTATTCAAAAAATAAAAAAGCCACTTTAGGTATGAAAGTAAAGCCTTTTGCATATATTTCTATAACTATATTCAGTGCACCACGCGTGGATGGGAACTTTTCTGGATCATTTCAATACTGTATAGATAAAACCTTCTATAGAAGTAATATTTACACCTTACAAGTGGGCACTCCGACACTGATGACAAACGAAAAAAGCTTAAAGTTTGGCATGGTAACAATAGAAACTTTTGTTACATCTGTTCCTATTAAAATATATAATAACTTTAATTTAAGTGTCGATTTTAAATTGAATGAACTACACGCAGATATACCTTTCGAATTAATACCCAGCTCTGGAACGATACCTAGACATTCCAGTAGGATATGTGATGTTCAATATATATCTAAAATATCAAAAACTAAAACGTATGAAATAGATTTGTTGTCCATTAGTGATATAACGAGATCTATACCGTTTGAGCTAAGCATTATAACTCGTAAACTATCTATAAAGTTTTTACAAGGTTCGGTAACATTTAAAGATATCTCTTTGAATTTAGAAACTATTGAAAAAGTAAAGCTTGAAAATTCATCTCGAGAACTAGCTGTTTTTCATGTAATGGAACCACTAATACCAGGAATTAAGATAGAGCCAATGTGTGGTTCCATACGGCCAAAAATGATTATGTCCTTTGACATTATTGTTAAAATTTCGTGCGTTTTAGAATTTTCCTTTGATGTTTGCCTTAAAATAAACAATAAAGATAATGTTATGATTTCTGTGAGTGGAAACGTTGTAGAACCGAAAATATCATTGCATCCTAAAAATATATTTATGGATCGCATACCTTGTTATATGATCTCCTATGTACCAGTAACATTTCACAACTCGAGTAATGTTAAAAGTGTCGTAGAAGTATTGAAAACAGATGATGAGAACATATTCGATGTATATGTCTTGCAAGTTAATGAACGAAAAAGAATATTTGAATTTACCCTAGAGGGTGGACAAACAAAAATAGTATTTATTAAAGTATATGATTCTTTCCGAAGGGAATACGATATGTTTATTCCCTTTAGAATAAATGGTTTGCTAGGACCGCCGAATAATAATTCGTGTTCAACTGAACTGCGGTTTTATACTGGAAATTATGAAAAGTTAGTCACATTAAATTATTATAATAGTCATATATATATATATAAAGTCATATTAATAATTTTTAATTAAATCATCTACACTACTTACTACTACTACTTACTATATAGTAATAAGTAATATAAAAATTCTTATATATATCTTGCTCATTTTAGGTGTTATGAAAATAATTCTAAAGTTAAAATAAAACCTATACACAAAGATATTTCTTTTTGTCGTATATGTGGAGTAATAACTGTGCCCTGGATTTCCTTTTCAATTGAAAATTTCAAAATAGAATATGTGCAAAACTCGGATAATGCTATAAATTTTAGTATGGCAAACATCTCAAAATATAACTTCTATGTAACAATACAAACATCAAAATTATCTCCTAACTTTACGTTACAATTTAATATAGACGATATTGTAGCCGAAATAAACGAAAATTGTATAAAATTCGAATTAAATTGTGGAAAAAATGTTAATCTCACTTTGAAATTCCATCCTAGATTACATGGCAAATTTGTTTCTACTGCCTTGCTGTATCTAGATAAAGCAATGTCTATTCCGTATTATAATCTCACATTTACTGGTAAAAAAATGCCTCCTGTCATGCATCCAAATATATACAGAATTATTTTCCCACCCTGTCACATTGGTGAAAAAGTATCGAGATTTTTGACGCTTAAAATGGAAGGTCAGTCTCATAAGGATTTATTATCATACAATTCAGAAGAAAAAATACACTTGATTGTAGAATTTATTGATTCTGAAATTGAGCTGTCTGAAGGCACGTATTATACAAATACACATGTTAAAATAACAGCTTTGAGTGAAATAAATATAGCAAAAAGTGAAATGTTATATTTTAAACATGAGAACAAGTCGCAATGTGAAGTGGAAGTTTGTTTTTGTTTTACTCGTTGTCCTTTGACCTTACACAGTCAGCTCGTGGTAAAACAAGACTTTAACCCATATCCATACTATCCTTTAAGTGATGATGATAAGTTATTCAATTACATGGAAACGTGTTGCAGTTTTCTTGAAAAATGGATGTTTCAGCAAGGTTTCAGAAGAGATTTATTTCCTATAATTCCAGATACATTTCACGCTATATCATCCGCAATTTCATCACAAGCAGGCTATTCTAAATCAAAAGGAATCAATATTACATATTTAAATTTTATTAGAAGAATTGCAGGACCACTTATGAAGCATGTTCGTAAAGTAGCGTAAGTTACTATAAAATTACATTTACTAAACATACAACATGTTTATAACTTTATATATTAACAATCCTAACTTAGTTGTGCAAATATAAAGTATATTTAAACGAAATATAATTTCGATTAAATGTAACATCAAATAATTATTCAAACAAAATTACGTTAAATAATGATATTATGATTCTTACTATGTTTCAGGGTCGATGGTATAAGTGAATCATTTAGATACGTTAAAGAAATTCATAGTACGTACCAAGAAATATTAAGTTTACTAAAATCACGTGGAGCAAACCTTTGGATATTAAAAGCTAAATTTCTATTGAGCTTTGAACAATTTATTATTTATAATGAAAATATAACCCCAAATTGTAATGCTGACATTTCAATAACAAAGGAATTGATAGCAGATGTAAATCTTTTCAATAGATTAAATAAGCAAAGTTGGATTGATTTTATTTTGCAAAGTTACAAAGTTTTCGTAATGGACAGTTGTTTCTTTGAATGTGTTTGTGTGAGCACACAGTCAAGAGATATAATAAAAATCATAATAGATTGGTACAATGAAAATATATCTAAACAGCACAACAACCTACGCGGCAAAAATAAAAGTCTAAAAATAATAACTAATATTACCAGTGACTTAGCTGATGGCATTGCACTTATATCAGTTATTTTAAATTACTGTCCGTTCATAAGTGATCATTTTCAACTCTTTTGTGATACTGATGAAAATACAGACATTGATCAAATTATAAATAACGCATGCCTTATAATAGAGGCAATAAATGTTTTAAAAATAAATTTTCCCCTTAGCAGTAAAGACTTGTTGAAACCAAATTTTTTACAAATGTTATTTTTATCTATTCATTTATATATAGTTTTGCCGACATTTGCTCCAAAAGATATTATTAAATTAAATCCACCGCTTCTTAAGAGCTCCTCGAGGCAATTAACAATAAGCCCCTCTATCCAAGAAACGCTGATATTTAATTATGTAATTCTAAACAATCTGAAGTCCAATTTTTCAATAGAAAAAGTTCCAGCTAATGATAATGGCAAAAAATTATATCTCAGTGTGAAATATACAGCAAATTTTGTTGCAAAAGAAATAGCTGTACTACTTGTATATGGTTATAATAAAAGTAGATTATTTGATACATATATGGTCTTTTTACTGCAAGGAAATGTCGGAGCTCTGAATCCATTCAGAAAGTGCAAAGTAACTGGACCTTTATATCGAACTATAAAAGTGGACGTGTTAATTGCATCACCATTTACAGTATCTGCAACGTATAAGCTTCATTTAACGGACACAGAGCCAGAAGTACCTGTGTATTTTGAAGAAAAGGCATATCCAAAATTTTATGTAAAACGACTTCACCTAATCGATAAAGAAATAAATTTAAACGGAATACCTAGAGACAGCGGACAAGAGATACAAGAGCAAAAGTTGTTTTTACAAATTACATGTTTCAATTCTCAAATAGGTAACACGTGGCTGTGGTTCAGAAGCGATATCGGTGAATTTTTTATTCGCATAACAACACAACCTCGATGGGATCTAGCAATAGATACGTTGGAAGGCAGAGTGCACATGTGGCCCCTAGCCCCATGTAGCTGCGGAGAGATTTGTGAATGTTATCGTACCACTGTCATAATGATTCCCCATTTCAACGAGTTGATGATTAAGTCTTTACGGTATGCATTAATTGAAGAAGCTTCGGAAGTTATGATGGATATATTTGACAATCTTATTGGTACGTTTCATTTTTTGTTATATTTTATTCGTCCTTAATACCAACGTCAAAAAATTGGTCTGATATATTTTTTAGAATCTTTTTATTTTAGAATCTGCTACTGGTAGATTAATACTTGTAAGACTTTTAAAAGAAGGTGGTACGAATCTATCAGAAGTGCAACATATTTTACGTAGCAGCACGACTTTTCGCATCACCTCTCGGGCGCTCTTGTCAAGACTGGAGAAAGTAACGTTATCTCAACATTCTGTTGCTTTCTTACCTCTACCTGTAACTATATTACCTCAAGAAAGAACGGATAAATATTCCATTACATTAACCTCTGAATGTGGAATGGACATACGCACTTACAGGATAATTTTTATGGAATATTTAAGCGATTAATATCTGAATGTAGGTAAATATACGAGGTATGTATATAAATGAAAACGTGTTCCATTTTTAATTATTATTCAATTATCTTCAATACTCACAACAATAGACATCTGACCTTGAAAAATGCAGTTATCACTCAATTTCGCGGTATTCAACGTGTTTTGTTACAATAAAAAATACTTCCCGGTTGAACAGTTCCACATTGGTACAATCACAATATAGTAATTTGTTCCTCATTTTTTAAGAGTACTTATAATGAAGCTCAATTCAAATGTAATTGCAACAATATTACATAAGAACTAATGAAGCTAAATGATTAACGTTCAAAAGTAATCAGTATAAAAGATATCCTAGTAGTGTAGTAGTATATAATTATGTTCTCACTACCTAACTTGAAATCCTTAAAAACCTATTAATCTTAAATTATATTATACCTATCTAATACTCCATTTTCGGTAAACCCCCTTTTGCTAATGGAATAAAGTATTTGTAACGTATTATAATTGTTTTCAAAAATATAGAATTTTTTTTTTCTTTAAATTGTTTTAATGTTCACGTAAGTAGGGTACCTAATCTACCTCACTTGATTACTTTACTCGTACTTTTTTATAAGCTTTCGCGAATACTCCGAAGTATATTTTTATCTGTGTCTAAAAAATTGTTTAATTAAAGTAAGTAAACGTGACGTTTGTCGTGCGTCGACGTGCTTAATTTGGCGGATGAATTATTATTAATTAATATTTTTATTTCTTCACTCTCTCTCAGTAACAAGGCAAGGCGCGGTGTTAATTTCCGCCACTCAACGCGAAATGTCTCGAAAAATCAGCGGAAAGTGGCAAACAGAGTGTCCTATACTAGGTTCCCTCTGCCTAACGTGCTATATGCGATACAGCTCGAATCTGAAAAAAAAATATAAACGACTATTTATTTGTCTTTCATATAAACACAACCCCTTGGTCATCCAAAATAAAATACGGAAACGGATAGACTCCACCGTCAGTTCGGGTTATGAGGAGGCGTTGGTGTCGGTACGGCTGAGCGTCGCCTGTCGTCGCCTTGACCGAGGCACTTAGCCACGCTCGACGAGCAGCAATTGCCTGCAACTTTAAACCAACTATTATTGACCTTCCTGATTTATTTCTTGTTATATAATGCCTACAATTTTGAAAATTTGTACAATAGTGTTAAAAAAATAAAAGAGATGTTCATATACTTTCTGTCGCCCTTATTGTATTTGTAATATGGATATTGTAAATCTTCTCCGACCTCCACTCCTCCACCAACCTTCAAATAACATCAAAATTCAAATCAGCTTCACACTGTATCCCGCACACAGTAGGGTAGGCAGAGGGAACCTTCAATTTGTAACGCTCTACCATGGGACAAAAATATGTTAAAATCGTCTTAATTGTAATATTCTGTGTGTACCTAATATATGTTCTCTTCTCTGTTATTTCTAGATTTACTCAAGATTTGTTTATAATGTTTTTAATAAGCTTAACTTAACTTAACGTTTTTCATTTCCAAGATTACCTAGAGACACTTTTTTAAATAAATTTAAATTAGTTATTTATTTCAGATACGTAATGCTTAAAGTTTTACAAAGATTTAATAAATTCTAGTTTTATTTTATTAAATAAATATACATTCATGCATATACGGTGATACCTATCACCGTATGTACCTACATATTGTAAACGAAGGGATATCTTAAGTCCACTTTTTAAAATCACTTGCAGGCTGCACCGTGGTGAAAGTTATTCATAATAAATTAAACGATGCACAATCCCTACTATACATTTTTTACATTATTAAATATTATATTTTGGAAAATTATAATTGTTGTAAGTCTATGTTTATTTCTATAATTCAACTATAAACATTTTTGTAGTATTTAAGTACAGTAGAAACTCGACTAACCGGACTAATTGTTGTCGTTGGTCATCCGGATAATCGAATCCATAAAGAAAAAAAAAGTTTTTTGCATATGTAGCACAATATTGTTACATGTCTAATAAAAGCAACGTTGATTTCTGTTAATATGCACTTGGCATAACAATGAAAATCAACGTTTACTAAAAAAATTATTAACATTTTCCAAGATACGATTTATATACCTACATATAAATTTCGTACACATTTACGTAGGTACATACAAATTTTCTTAGGTTGTATAAAATAATAATCACGGTTGATAGTCCGGATAATCGCGAATCCGTATAACTGAGGACCAGAATATCGAGTTTCTAATGTAGTTAAAAATTTAAAAAAATAAAAAATAAATATAAACTTTTAAAATTTATTTTTTTACAATACATTAATAAAATAAATGACACTTGTCTCCTTATATTGACAAAACTTTATTCATATTTAAATATTATAAAAATATTTTTTGATTGTAATGCAACACATAATGAGGATGCTGCGCCCACTAACAAACGACAGTCGAAAGCTGAGCAGTGCATAAAAGCGCGTTTCACACAACCTGTTCCACCATTATTTCTCTGAACGTATCTCGAGTTTCATGTCTTCACTGAACCACTATAATTAATTATTTTATGTAAACAGCTATAAAACGTGAAAGTTCGTGTATAAGATTAGTTCATATAGTGCATTATGGATTCTTCGGAGTTTCGCGAATGTGCAAAGGCCACTGTCGACTTGCTTATCAACTATTTAGATAATATAAGAGACAGGTAACATTATATCATTTTTTATATAATATTTACTTATATGCTGACTTGATGCATTCATTTAATAATATTTCATATACCAACGTTATATATTATCTGTCAAGAGCAAAATATAAAAACACCAGTAATACAGTTAATAAATCAACTACGTTGTATTATAAAAAATGTAGTAGGCAAATCGCAGCGTTGAGTTACGCCACTCAGTATCTCGAAGCGGAGTACTAGGCCTTAAGTTCAGGTTCCCTCTACTTACCATGCGAAATGCGGAATACAGCGTTAAGCTTTAAAAATAAAATATATAATTTGAATATTAAAATATGCCAAAATAATAAGCGAAATATCCAATATCAATATTAATTTATAAAATACTAGCGGCCCGCCTGCGGCTTCACACGCCTTAATTTATTTATTTAAATTTATTTATTTAAATAATATTATTCGGAAATCGCAAAAAAAGAAGGCATTATCCCAGGGAAATAATAATATGTTGTTCCACTACATTCTTTATTTTCCAATGAAAGTCCCATGAAAATCGGTTCTGCAGATTAGCCCACAACTGACATACAAACAAAACATTTAAGCTCGTTTGTTTGTGTTTTGGTATTTAAAAAAACATGATATATTTAGACATATTACAATCTGCGTCCTAAAAAACCGTTACAATTGCATACAATCCATTCAAAAATAATATTTTATACATGTGAAATAATAGTATATTTCCATTTAATGTATTTAATTTAAAATCTACAGGTACACACATTATAATTATGATTAACTCAAGCGAATGCAAAAAGATGGATTATCATATTTAATGAAATACCTACTCATCAATAAGAAACAAAGCAATAGTTAGGTTTTCGGTATTTTTTTCTGTACTTTGTTATTGAGTATAGCAATTACGACATAAGAACTTATCTTATTTTTAAACATGTTTTGTTATGATTTATAAGATAATATTATGAACGTAACATAATTTATAAAGAAATAATTACTAGTAATTAAGTCACATTTCTAAATTATTATTTAATATTTTTTTCTCACACATTGTATAATAACAGTACAATGAACAATAGGAAAAATGACTGCTATAGCCATTAGGTACTAATAAATCTACCTATTACACAACATTACTCTTCTTTAATGTTGACAAACGAAGAATAGTGATTTATTATATATAGTAAATTTTGACTTTTTACGCTTTAATTTATATTATTGCTGTATAAGTACTTATTTCCGATCTTTGCAACTCCATGTAGGAATGTTTTACCGTCAGTGGAACCTGGATATTTAATGAAAATGCTACCAGAAAACGCTCCAGAGGAACCTGAGGATTGGAAAACTCTGCTCAAAGATTTTAATGAAGTAGTTATGCCTGGAGTAAGTAACTTTTCATATAACTTTTATAAAAATGCTTTATAACACGCTTTGGTGTCGAGGCCAAGCGCGACGTTGAGATACATCACTCCACACACAATGCCTCATTGAGCCTCATTATGTTTTAACATTGAGTTCCCTCTGCCTATCCTATGGTGTGCGGGATACAAGGTGAAGCTGATTTATTAATTTCTCTCTCGTAAAACATTTTTCTTATGTACATATGCAATAAAAAGTTTTTAGTTTAGTAGTAGAGTTTTTTTTTTTATTATAACTTTTAACCAGCGATCTTAAGCATTGATTCCTCCAAATAAATCTTAATGGATAATTAATTGGCATTTATAACTTCCTCAATCCTCCATTTTCTATCTAATAACCATAATAACGATGCTAATAAATCCTAATTAATAAAAAAATATTATAAGTATGTATACAAAAAATCCTGATTGCATGCATACAAAATAAAAAGAAAAAAATAACTCCACCAGTATTACCTAAGGATTGATGATCGGAACTAGAAGCCGTTCATTTCTTCATCCTAACACATACTTATTATATAAATATTATTATGCATAAAACCATTTATCAGTTCACCTATTTATTATTTACAAAATAATGGCAAACAAATGTTGTTTTGTTCTTGGAATGTACCTACTACATACTTACTTAATAAGTGGGTATTCCAATAACAAACTAAAGTATATGTAGATGATTATTACTAACTAGCGGATGCGCACAGCTTCGCTTGCTTATTAAGGGGTGAATTCTAATAAACCACAAAACATGTGTTCAATGAAATATTTTTAAGAGTCTAAATTTAAAATTTTATAATAATCTGCTTGTGGGCTCGATTCCCTCTGGAGGAAATAAAATATCTCTGGAGGAAAAAAAATCTTCGCTTCGCTTCTTCTTTCTTTGCTTTCTTCGCAACACGCAACAGCATTCGGTAACAGAGTGTCGTGCCACTAGGTTCCCTCCGCCTTCCCGGCTGTGTGCATATAAATTTATTTTTTATTGACATACGATGTATTTCAATTTTCAGATGACAAACTGGCAGTCACCATACTTCCATGCTTACTTCCCTACTGGGTCGTCGTATGCCAGTATCATTGGAAATCTCCTTAGTGACGGATTAGGAATCGTAGGATTTACATGGGTTTGTGTTTTTTGTTCAGGTTAACATTATTTTTGTTTTATATTTACTATTCAGCGAATCACATATTTTTTTATAACATTGCAGCATGAACGAAATTATTTTATACTGATTAATTATTTACTGGCTAATTATTTATTACTGATAACTAACATTAAAAACAGTTTCCTCATTTAACTGATTTTTTTTACACTTTGTAGCATGATATTTATTACAGATGGCCAGTCCCGCATGTACGGAGCTAGAGGTAGTGACTATGAATTGGTTAGGAAAATTACTTGGTTTGCCCGAGGAGTTTCTAAATTGTTCAGCAGGTCCTGGCGGCGGTGTTATTCAGGTAAACACTTTTCCTATTAATCGTCGTAATCGTTGAAAATATATATATATATATATAAAAAAATAATAATAATTTATAAATATATTTTATTTAATATTATTATATAAATATATTTACTTATAAAATAATAATTAACTATTTGATTCATATTATCAGGGCTCTGCAAGTGAAGCAACACTAGTGGCATTATTAGCAGCGAAGGATAAAAAAATTCGAAAGCTGAAAGAACTAGATCCAGAGTTAGATGAAGGCATAACAAAAACAAAATTTGTGGCATACACATCTGAACAATGTAATTCTTCTGTGGAGAAAGCGGGAGTACTTGGTTCGATGAAAATGAGGCTTCTAAAAAGCGATCAAAATGGTAGACTACGAGGAGAGACACTAAAGCAAGCGTTCGAGGAGGATGAAGCTCAGGGTCTCATACCATGCTACGTTGTAGCTAACTTAGGTACCACCGGAATATGTTCTTTTGACCCCTTGTCCGAGTTAGGACCAATATGTCAAAATAAAAACGTCTGGTTACATGTCGATGCTGCATATGCTGGGGCCGCATTTATTTGTCCAGAGTACAGATATTTGATGAAGGGCATAGAATACGTCGATTCGTTTGATGTCAACGCGCATAAATGGCTACTCGTAAACTTTGATTGCTCGGCCATGTGGGTAAAAGATGGCTATGACCTAATCAATGCTTTCGACGTACAGCGTATTTATTTAGATGATGTAAACGCTACAGTAAAAATACCCGATTATAGACATTGGCAAATGCCACTAGGACGCCGATTTAGGTCTCTTAAACTGTGGTCTGTCTTAAAAATGTACGGAGCTAGTGGACTTAGAAACTTTATTAGAGAACAAATAAGTCTAGCACAATATTTTGCAAAGTTAGCACAATCAGATAATAGATTCATAGTAGAACCAGAACCAAGCATGGGACTAGTTTGTTTTAGACTTGAAAAAGGTGATAAAATAACTAAAGAATTGTTAAAAAACTTAACTGATAAGAAACAGGTGTTTATGGTGGCATGCACATATAGAGGGCGATATGTTATACGCTTTGTTGTGTGCTCGCAGTATACTACGAAAGACGATGTAGAAATTAGCTGGAATGTAATAAAAAATGAAGCCAACCAGCTTTACCATAAGGAAATTAACGCCAAACCTCAGTCGATTTCCACACTAGAACATTTGGAAACTTTAACAATTTGTGAAAAATCTAAATAAACATAAGAAATAGTTAACTAAGTACTGTTAGGTATTATTATAAAATATATGGATATGGCTGGGATACGCATAGGTATTGTTTTAATCAATATATTATTATCATTAGGTAAGTAGATGCACTTAAATGAAGAAGATTAAATAGACGTACCTACCTACCAATTACAATGTAAATGTTAAATAATATAGCTCTTGAATAATATGGAAACGTAATGTGAATAGTAAATAAATTATGACATAAAATAAAAACAAGTTATTTTATTAAATTTCCCAATAAAAGAATTCGGGAGAAAGTACTTTCTTTTAGATGTAGTTACCTAATTAATGCAAGCAGTACAAGTTCGTTTAATCTTTACTTATTCCTATATGTACGTATGATGAATTACTTAAAATTAAAAAAAATATAATTCACATTTTTAAAAAAACATTATTTAATTCATATATTTAAATACAACTACAAGTGCCACTGACACAAATTCCGTAAGAGTATCCCTTAGGCAGACAGTGTTCCTGACAACTGGCATCTTCTGTAGCTTCTTCGTGAGCACATTCTAAGCGACCTAGAAGGACGGGGGCAGCTGAAACGAAGCATTTTATAATATCAGAAAACCATTCTGTTTAAATTCAAATTCGTTTATATATTTTTTTCTATAACAAAAATAATACTGCAGTGGCGTAATAAGTTTGTATCTAAATTACTCGGAATGAACTAGCAATTAATGAAGAATACACACTAAGTATATACTGCGTCATAGCTACCGAATATTTCTCTTGACACCATATTTCTTATGTTTTTACTTAATTTATATTAAAAAATGACGATTCTTGTTCACTTAAGTTACTTACTTCAACAAAAAAAGATACTTGGAGGTCATCAAAATTCATCAAAGCTTAGATATATTTATTATTGTTTTATACCTATGCAACTCATAATTACTTCAGTATATTAACTATTAAATTTAAGACAGAAATAATAATATGTACCTGGTACGAAGGATTGAAGTCGCTTTGTTTCTTGGAAATTTGTAGATTGCAGTTCCGGTACAATTGCAGCAATTTTATCTCTAGGTAATGCATTAATATTATGCAACAGAGTGATCAACACTATAAAAAACAATAAGGAAAACCCTTTACGTTCCATTTTAACCGTGATTTAGTTTCTTTCAGAATATGACTTAGCAATATTCAAAACACTATTTGAATCTACAATGAGCTAGCGTTTATATACAAATGTTCAGTAACCTCGTTAAACATGTACTTATTAATATGTATTATGTATATGAGTCACTGTTGACCGTAGACGCTGAGTAATATCATAATAACAAGCAACTGCAATGACTAACAAACAAACGGACAACAATTTGGATGAAGTTAACTTTGATGTTTATAACGGGAAAATAATACATACTTAAGTATATTTAATATGTATGTAGTCTGTACGCACCTAAGCCTTGCATATAGAAAAAACGTGTGTGGGAAAGGGTTATTATCAGATATACTTATTATGTACCTTTTATATAAATATAAATTGCCTAATAATTGTTTTTTTTATTATTTGAGAAATATTTAGTTACTTAGGGTAAACTACAATAATGATTTTGCCACGTGTAACGGTGCTAGGTGAGATAACAAAATTTATTTAAGTATTTGTAATAATAATGACATTTTTTTTTAAATTTAATTTACCTTGTATTCGTTTTATTGTTAAGTTGGTACAATAAATCGATAATAATAAAATAAATATATTAAATAAATACTACAAAGATTAAAAATATGATATATATATATATATATATATATATATATATATAGACTATATCTTTTGTATACTTCTCCAATTTTCTTTTTCATTTTGCGACATGTATTTTAGTAAGAAATAAAAGGCTTTTTTTATTATTATTTATTAAAAAAAGAAAATAATATATCAGCATGTAAGTATGCCGCACACAGCAGAGGTATATTTTTTATTTTAACTTTAACTTTACTATATTGTGGTTTTTAAGTGGCCTAATTTTGCGATAATCTGTGCAAAATAATCTGTCAGTGTCACGTATAATAAAAAAATCACGAATAATATTCTCCATTCAACGTGACATTGGCGGGATTAGTACTGAACTGGCACACACGGAGCGCTATAAACAAAGGACAACACGAATGATATAAAGCAGTAAAATTTGTAGAATATTATGAACTTATATAGATATGGTAGCGAATGGACTGGTTCAAACACTAAAACAAACAAACGTTGTTATTCTTTATGGTATGGTATGTTTTTTGATTATGGCGTTCCGAGCGTGCCTGTGCAAGGAGCTCAACGCCACTCTTTGCCTCGACACCAGAGTGAAGAAATGAAAATAAAAATTTAAATAAATAATTTCCTCGAGTGGGGATTGAATCCACAACCAGTCGATTACAATATAAAGTCGATTATAATAATAAAAAAATAGAAATACCAAATAAAAGCTACATAAAATTTATTTTATAAAAAAAACCATATACAAGATTTGTATATTCCAACTGTAAAATAAGTCTGTGCAATATTCCTTTTTTAATACATCTGTTGAGGTTATTTATATTGTAATTGGAATCTTAGTCAATAAGTATACAATAAATAAGACTTAATCAAATATATCATCATAAGTTAATAGTGTACGCTTAGAATCTTTTTGCAGTGGAGCATTTCTTGGTGCAGTAGCTGGCGTCCAAGATCCTGCAGGTTGAGGGGGTTTCTTAGTAAATGTAATTCTCCACCCTTCTTCACAGCCATCAAGGGTATTTTGGGCATGTGTGGCCATTTCAACGGTTTCAAATGAAAGATATACCCTGTAATATGAATCATTTCTAGCATTACATTAAATCAAAACTCTTAAATTATAACATAAATTTGAAAAGATAAGTATTGATCTTGTATTATTTTTTAATTTAAATAGTTTTATAATTTCTCTTAGTCATTGATAAAAAAAATGTTTTGAGAACATAATTGATTTGAGAAATTTCTAATATTAAAACTGATATCTTTCATGTCAGTGAAAAAAATACATTTTACAAACTTACTTATCATCATCTGGTTCTTGTGTATATGTAAATGGTTCGCATGAAGCTAAGCGGCGCCTGACAACTTCCTCAGTAATCTTTGTCCCAACTATTTGTAAATATGTTGTTTTTCCATTATTATTTGTTGTTTCTACCGGATTGTTTCTGGCACTTTTCTCTTCTCTTAAAAATATGATTAATATTATTATGAACAAATATTTAATGAACACAATTTAAACAACACAATTTAGGCAACATGATGGTTAGTTTCACTTATATGAATAGTTTTGTCTAGCATTTGGCTTATCAACCATGAAGCTTGCCTCTTATTTTTTTTTTGTGTAAAACCAAATATACTATTTTCAAAGTCAAAGTCAAAATATCTTTATTCCATAAAAATGCTTAACATTTACTTGGACATGTCAAAAAAGTTTAAAAAATGAAAAACAAAATAACCAAAAAAAATGTGCAATTTTGACTTGAAAAAAGCCCGTTCAAATAGTTGAGCTCATGAGAAGATCCAGGCAAAGAAACTCATGGCCACTCTTTTTAACTGCCAATATTTGTTACAAATTACAATTAACAATTTTAACTTAGAAATAGAGCAACTCATTTCCAAACATCTTTATCGCGAACATAATCTTTAACAGAGTAATATGCTTTTTGGCAGAGCCTGTGCTTTACCACTTTTTTAAATTTGTTCAGTGATAAATTAACCACGTCGTTTGGATGTTTGTTATAAAAGTGTATACTTTGACCTACGAATGAGTGAGACACTTTATGAAGCCTAAAGAAGGGCAGAGCAAGCTTATTTTTATTTCTTAAATTACGTTGATGGAGATCACTGTTTTTATTAAATTTATTAATATTTTTATGCACATATACTAAGTTATCGTAAATATATTGGGAGTGTAGTGTGAGGATATTAACGTCTTTGAATTTATTCCTTAGTGACTCTCGTGGACCCATTTTATAGACTGCTCGGACAGCCTGTTTTTGGAGCACAAAAATGGTATCTCTGTCAGCGGCACTGCCCGAAAGTAATAGGCCGTAAGACAGTTTTGGCCGTGTGGCCCGGCCTAGAATAGGATCACCCTGGTACTGATGGTGTCGTAAGAGGCGACTAAAGTACGTGTGGTAGAGACACGTCGCCAGCAATGGCAACACGTATGGGCAGACTCGCCCGGATTATTACCACCCCCGGCATTTAAAACCGGCGTTAAGTAGTGGCTTTATGCTACTGCCTTTCGCATTAGGTAATGCCGGGTTCCGGAGCCCGACCCCCACCCCTCCCTGGAATATGAAAGCGGCACATAAAGAGAATCTACCCCAGGAGGGTACCAGCACCTCCGGCGTTGGAGAATCCCTCCCCGAGTCCTCAAGCTCAGGCTTCGCATTCTGGGGAGGGCACAGTACCGCGCATAAGACCAAATTGCAAACAAGGCAAACGAGACGTACGCCCCACGGCAACCCCTACCACACTAAACGTGGACTTTTCTAATATCAGGGGTCTTCACTCCAACCTGAATGCCGTCCACCACCATCTTGAGACGGCACGGCCGGCCTTGTTATTTCTGACGGAGACTCAAATTGTCCGACCGAGCGACACAGCCTACCTCCAATACCCCGGCTACAAAATAGAACATAACTTTATGCCTCATGCCGGGGTCGCTGTGTTCGTAAGGGAGGACCTGAGTTTCCGTCGTCTTGCAAATTTTGAAGGTCGGGACCTGTCTACTATCTGGCTCCGTGTAGACTCGGACGATCGAACCCGAGTCTACGCATGCCTTTACAGGTCCCACAGTGGTAATGCGGAGACCGATCGGCTCATGGAGCACATGCAATCGGCCATCGACGATATGCTCTCACATATCCCCTCCGCTGAGGTCGTGATACTTGGCGATTTTAACGCGCACAATGCCAGTTGGCTTGGTTCACGCACCACCGACCACGCGGGGAGGGCCACTTTTGACCTTGCTATGGCGAACGGATTGTCCCAATTGGTTGAGTCGCCTACGCGACTCCCGGACGTGGAAAACCACAATGCCTCCTTATTGGACCTTTCTCTTATACACATCTGGGTTC